>OZ012704.1:68125928-68359088 GCA_963942595.1 Cylloceria caligata | reverse complement strand
GGTATTACGATGTCGTGAATGATACGAAAAAAAAGTGAAACCATAAGCATTTATGGATTACATACCTCTGTGACGTCTGTTAGAGCATAGCATGGCATAGGAGTAGCTTAAGGCGAGGTGAAACCTCAATATTCACACAGATGTCTTGCTTCTCTTCAAGTAAGTGAGCTGAAGAAGAATTAGACACCGAAATTTTTTCGTTTATTTCACTAATCTCAGAAGTTAAATCGTGAATCATTATTAAATTAGGGCATAATCTATCGGAAACTCATATCATCATTGTACTAGTTTTTAATTCAGTTCAAACGGAAATTAGTCCAGACCTCTATAGCGTAGTTAGTTTTTATGTAAGCTAGCAGACTTCCTGCGAAATTGACCAGAAACTTGTTTTGGTACAGTTCCCCTCAAGTGATCAAAAAGTAAACGGAAAATGGGGAATAACGCTCTCATCTGCATTGTTATTAATACAAAACTTAATATAATGAAAACTTTATCTAGTCTGCCTATCTCACTCGCAAATGCAAGAAATAACGCATAAACGAAATAAATCATTAGCGCCTCTTGAAGACCGAGAGAGATCGTCTTCGCGTGTTACGATTTATCCTCGCTGGACGCAAACGGAGAGAGATAAAAACTTTTCTTACGTCGCGCTGACCTTATCTGTCAAGAAGCCACCCACCGCAGTTTAGGTTTAGTCTATACCTACCAAGTCTATGGTCTTTTCGCTGAAATATAGTACCACGCGTCACCGTCGGAGCGCAGGGCCCTCTATTTATCTAGCAGGAACAACTTAATATATTCAAAACTCTTTGCTTGATGCATATTCTGAATTTCGGAAGATGGGTAGATTACAATATCACTTGCAACTTCGTGTCAATACCAAAAGCGATGAAAAATTCAAACAGTGTCAACACACGAATGGTGCTTTTCTTCTTAAAAGGTCACAGCTACCTCTAATACTCCAATCTTCTTGATGAGTGTGATTTGTATATATATATGCATTAAATATACATTCATTCTCTATCATGTGACACAAAAATCGAAAAAATCTGCTATTTACGCTGAAACGACGTGGGACAAGATGCGAGATAAAAATTTACTACAACTATGCAAAATTTGTTAAACCTTATTAATCTCTGACAAAAAGCCTTTCGTAGATGTTACACGCGAGTTACAGTTTCCATATGCCCTCAACTATACACCGTGTCTATATATACACTGTAAATATACACATCCTGTATAAAGTGTAGCGAAAAATGACTTCGAAAAGGTAAAACGGTAGAACTCTTTTCCTTCCGCGAAAGTTTGGGGAGGTTGTCCAGATTATATATTCCAACAAGGAGCATGATATATATACCATCAAGATTAGTATGATACACCAGCGTCCTAAAAGTGGTGAAAAGAGTGAAACGTTTAGAAAGATTATTGAATGGTGCCTCGTTTACATCAAAATCTAATTAACGTAACAATTGAGACTGGAAGTGAAGACAAACTCTGTAGTTCGATACTGGATTGTACCTATGCCCTATCTGACAGAAGTCACTCTGCAAGGATATCACGTCCGCAAACGAGGAGTTCATTCTCTTTTCCTCGAGGGATCAATGAGCAGATAATAGAATCACCTGCATCTATATGGTCGTGAATAAGGGTAGGCAACTGGGCTGCTGGCGGTTTCACCACTTCCATGTTTTCATCCCCTTGTAACGACTTTTCGGTTCTTGCGATATAAGTTAATACCCGGAACAAAAACTTTGGCCGTGCGTCTTACATGTCTTTCCATTGTGAACTCTAACCCTTTCTGTGAAGCTGCTTTTTAAAGGAATAGCGAATAAGATGAAATCTTATGACACTTGCCTCATTTACAACTTCAAGTTAATACGTCATTGTGAGAAATCAGGTGTTGTAATTCACTAGTAATTTATGTAGTAATATATGCAGAATAATGAAATTTCATATTATCACATCCGGATTCGAAAAATTCCAGCAATTCTGTGTTAGAATGACAAAATCATTGCTACTATTTAATAAAGGGTGATTTTTTTGAGGTTAGGATTTTCATGCATTAGTATTTGACAGATCACGCGGGATTTCAGACAAGGTGTCAAAGAGAAAGATGCTCAGTATGCTTTGACATTTCATAATGAATAGACTTACTAACGAGCAACGCTTGCAAATAATTGAATTTTATTACAAAAATCAGTGTTCGGTTCGAAAAGTGTTTCGCGATTTACGTCCGATTTATGGTCTACATAATCGACCAAGTGAGCAAACAATTAATGCGATTGTGACCAAGTTTCGCACTCAGTTTACTTTATTGGACATTAAACCAACCACACGAATGCGTACAGTGCGTACAGAAGAGAATATTGCGTCTGTTTCTGAGAGTGTTGCTGAAGACCGTGAAATGTCGATTCGTCGCCGTTCGCAGCAATTGGGTTTGTGTTATTCGACGACATGGAAGATTTTACGCAAAGATCTTGGTGTAAAACCGTATAAAATACAGCTCCTGCAACAACTGAAGCCGAACGATCTGCCACAACGTCGAATTTTCAGTGAATGGGCCCTAGAAAAGTTGGCAGAAAATCCGCTTTTTTATCGACAAATTTTGTTCAGCGATGAGGCTCATTTCTGGTTGAATGGCTACGTAAATAAGCAAAATTGCCGCATTTGGAGTGAAGAGCAACCAGAAGCCGTTCAAGAACTGCCCATGCATCCCGAAAAATGCACTGTTTGGTGTGGTTTGTACGCTGGTGGAATCATTGGACCGTATTTTTTCAAAGATGCTGTTGGACGCAACGTTACGGTGAATGGCGATCGCTATCGTTCGATGCTAACAAACTTTTTGTTGCCAAAAATGGAAGAACTGAACTTAGTTGACATGTGGTTTCAACAAGATGGCGCTACATGCCACACAGCTCGCGATTCTATGGCCATTTTGAGCGAAAACTTCGGAGAACAATTCATCTCAAGAAATGGCCCGGTAAGTTGGCCACCAAGATCATGCGATTTGACGCCATTAGACTATTTTTTGTGGGGCTACGTCAAGTCTAAAGTCTACAGAAATAAGCCAGCAACTATTCCAGTTTTGGAAGACAACATTTCCGAAGAAATTCGGGCTATTCCGGCCCAAATGCTCGAAAAAGTTGCCCAAAATTGGACTTTCCGAATGGACCACCTAAGACGCAGCCGCGGTCAACATTTAAATGAAATTATCTTCAAAAAGTAAATGTCATGGACCAATCTAACGTTTCAAATAAAGAACCGATGAGATTTTGCAAATTTTATGCGTTTTTTTTTTAAAAAAAAGTTCTCAAGCTCTTAAAAAATCACCCTTTAGAAATCCTTGAGTCGAAAGCCTAATCGATTTAATTAACAATGAAACATAACCACAAGTAGCATTCGACAGTATAGTAGTAATCCTGTTTCAGAAAGGCGAAAGATGGCGTTAGGTTACTAATCGACATTACATAGACAGCAAGTCAGATGGTTTGGAGCTCTCATTCCTAAATTATATCCACTTCTCAGCTTTTGCATTAAAATAGAGCCATGGAACGCTTGAATCTCTTGTAGAACGTAGCCCGACAGGTAGACCCGACATTTTCTACTCTCGTGACTTCTGTGTACACGAGACACGAAGAGCTGCCTCAGGAAAATTCACGTCGGTCCACAGCAATTTTACGTCTTGACGCGTCGTCCCAACTGAGTATGGTAGCACCGTGCAGCACGGGACTTCCGTCTCGGCCGATTACGTTGGAGAGGTGAGCGTGGGTCGACGTTTAATGCTGCGAATGCATTAAAGCCGATAGCGAGAGATTCCACAGTATCCGACGCAAAATTTACAATGTACGTGACAGCGCATACGTAGTCGAAACGCCACTAGATAGTTACGTTAAAGGTGCAGGATTATATCTGAAGGTATCAAAAAGGGGCTTTAAACCAAATAACATCGTACTTGATGCCGTATGTATCAAAAGATATATCGCAAGCACTTTCAATTTTTATAGAATTCTTATAATTACTATGTGCATATCCGCTTTCCTGCAACGTCTTTTGAGTTCCACTTTCCGATGGCTACATATACTATATTAGGGTTTCGTGAAAATTAGGGGATAAAAAAGTTATCGCATCTGATACCACATCCGTATGCCGTCATATGCATTCAAGTTTTGTCACGGTGTTGCTCACAGGGAACTTTCCACAGTTTTCTGTTTCTCCAATATCCTGTGAAAATATTAAAATCCCAATTTACTACAGGAATCTCGTGATCACAAGATAATGTGACAAACGCATAAGAAAATAACGTTAAATGAAAAGAATCGCGCTTCATGTCGTATGTATTAAAGCTTCGTCATAGAGGATTTCTTTACTTTTCTGTAGAGAGGCCTTCAACTTCTAACTTCCTGCGACAACGCTATAATAAAGCAAGCGGATCACTTTTTGAAATCTTCAGAGCAACAGCCTCTGTTTTCTGTTATTAATGAATGCGAAATATTGACAACCAGAAAACAAACTGTTTAAACGCGTACATTAAAGGTTTCTGTTAAGTTAAGTAATTCATGTCTAATAATTAAATCATAGTTTTAACAATATTTGACTATCGTTGGAGTTTCTGACACTATCGAAGTAAAATGCATACCTGATATCAGCGAGTGCTCATTTGCATGCCAACTGATACGCAGTACAAATTGTCCTGCGTATCATTGTCCATCGACACATTGTCCTGCGTATCACTTCACGAATAATATCAATAAGCAATGTTTAATTCGCTCGTAGTTCAGTAAATCTATCTCAATGTAGAATTAATAAAAACAGCAAAATTGATTATGTAACAGGCTCCACATTTGGTTGTGGGAAATGAGACATATCCTTAATTACGCAAAGCATTTATGGACTTAAAGAATTTAAGTAAAAATCTAAGGTAAAGACAAACTGTTATTACCTATCTAATCGATGGCTTAATACTTAAATGACTAATGTGTCCCGGATACGAAATGCGAGTCACCATTTTCTTAATTTATTAATGAATTTTTTTTTAATGAATTTTTAATTCATTGATCATATTTTTGATATTCGACGGAAACTTTTTTTATTACAAACGTATATGTACTGTCAGTGTCAGTACTATGACCGTGTCGGAAACCGAGCCATTTATTTTATTGTAAGTAACACAGTCGAGGTTAGTAACACTAATCGCGACGACTGGACAACATTCGGTATTATTATATTTCTTGTCGCTGTGATTGCACTTCGCTCGCTATCGTCGTCGCTACTTTCCAAAGTTTAATATTGAATCAGTTAAGGACCAAGAGATTCAACAAGCGTGAACGCTGGTACACTCGGACAACGCTCTCTGTTGACAGAGTGTTACAGGATTTGAGCTCAACGACTCAAGCCACAGCGGCACACACGAGGTCGAGTCGCGTCACGTTGGTCCAGTCGTCGGAAATGCACAAGGGCTGACCCACATCCACCTCACCCTCATGACAATAGCCGCACTCAAGTACAAACCTCGAGATCCCCTCTATCCCTGTCTACTATTTTCGGTTGAATAAAGGGCGCAACCTCCGCGAATGTCTTGGTTCGACCTCGTTTTTTCCTTACCCAGCTGCCTAGAATTGTTGCTTTCCTTCCACAGTCTGTTTTTTGCTCACGCCGCATTCAAGCTAAGCTACGCGGGCATCTTGGTCAATGCTGCATGCATGGAAATTTATATATTTAAAAAACATCTCAAAAATATAAACCATACACAATTATACATGATTCTATGTATTTTGCACGATATATGTATTTTATATGATATGTATTTAAAACGATATACACTGTGAATTATGACCTGGCATATAGTACGTACTGTGCTAACAAAACTTAAATTTGATATTACGAGTACATTGTAGTATAATCACACAACTTTTACCGATACTTTACCTGAAATAATATTTTTTTTCAAAGGAATCGAAATTAGTAAAAGAATATTTTGATCCTATTTAAATACCTGCATTTAAAAAAAAATTACTTTCAATACAAATCATTAAAACTGAATGATTGTTAAGAAGTAAACTCAATTCATTATGCGTACACTCATATAAGATAATAATTGTAAATTATTTGGCAACGATAGGGATATACACCATACACTTTTCACAGGCACGATATTTTTTATATTATACTTCCTCAAAATAAAAAGATATGGAATATTTAATTTGACTAATGTAAATAATAATAAACTAAAAAGCTGTATTTTATCACAACCTCTTTGAAATTTATATTTTTCCTTGATCTGTTTGAGGTTGAACGGACGTAAAACGATAGAACAATAGTATTTCACATTCTCGGACAGCCCAACATCAGCGCATATTCAATTCATAATTTTATTTTTCATTCGAATGTATTATTTGTTGTCACTTGTAATATAATCTGATCATATTGTTGCCTATCATCAACGACACTTGTAGCGAAGTAATCAGTTTGAGTACAAGTTTGTCTGGATTTCCACTACAGTTGAAGCGAGTGGGCAAGATGCTCTTTCTCGCTCGTTTCTCTGTTCTACTTATGGGCGTTAAAGCGCTGTGCACCACTACTGAAAGCCGGGGTTTGGCTGAAACACGGGCTCGAACATGAAAGTGGCGAAGCGTGGTAACACGTGGTGACGCGTGGTGACGCGTGGTGACACGTGGTACTAAATCCAAGACTATTCCATAGACTTGACACCTATAGACTGAACGCCCCGTATGCTCATAATACATTTAACATGACCCCATCTTAGAAAGAGATAGTCTGACGGTAAGAGGAGCTGCAATTAATCCGATCAGAATGATAATAGCAATGCCGGATTTTAGTGTTTACCTACTAACAAGGAAGGATAGTTTGGTGTCCCCCTCCGATTTTGATGAAACTCGCGTATATTGTAGAGCATCGAAAACTAAAAGACACGTATTTTTTTTTATCGGCGGAAAAATATTTCTAAGGGGTGAAATGACCCTTCAAAGTCAGGGGTGATTATGCAGTTTCAGCCCTGCAAATGAATTTTTTTCTTCAACTTCACGTGGAATTTTTATTGTCTTCAATGAGGAGTATTTTGGTTTTTGTTTCATTAAAATCGGTTGACGCCTTCTGAGTGAAACTGCATAATCACCCCTCGACATGCCTAACTTTGGAGAGCGATTTCACCCCCTAGAAATGTTTTTCCGCCGATAAAAAAAAATACATGTCTTTTAGTTTTCGATGCTCTACAACATACGTGAGTTTCATCAAAATCGGAGGGGGACACCAAACTATCCTTCCTTGTAAGTGTTTGATCACTTAGATGTAGTTATTACACGTCATCGTTAGAGGGCAAGATTCTCTAGTTACATGGCAGCAGAAAACTGCTATATTGACAATTATTTGCTAGATACTATTCCCGATTAGAGAACTTTGGTAGATATCATTGGAAACTCCATGTCCGTAACAAACATGATAAGAAATTTACGAGGTGCAAACACGCCGTTGATTTTTTGTTATTTTTTTATTAGACTCGTCTTGAAACCAATTATAATTTTATGTAATAAACCTGGCTGCCAGAATGAACGTACCGACCAACGCGCGATGTTTGAATTAAGCGAAAACGTTACGTCTTTTCTTCATTAATTTTAGAACAAATGTAACTTTAAAATGAATTACCAAAAAGTTTAAACATGTAATTATATATAACTTTTATAAAATAATCAACAAAAATAAAAGAACTAAAATAATTAATAATAAAATATTAAAAAGAATAAATTATGATATAAATAAACAGAAAAGCGTATTTCATAGTAATTACAGATACTCAACTAGAGTTGCAATGCTACTTTTTCTGAAGCTGTAGGGTCAAATGTTCCTTCTAGAGCTTCCGGGATAAATGGCTTTCATTATAAATTGTTTCAGTGGTTCTTTGTGAAATTAAAAGTCTGTGATTAGACTCACCGCATCGATTTATTCACAGCTGGTAAGGCAGTTGGTCACCTTGATATTCCTGGAAGTGTCGGCGCACCTGTAAATAAAGAAAAACTAATTATTATATTGAGTAAATTCTCTTATAAAATGTCTTACCAGTCGAACTTATGATGCCTAATACAAATGTAATTCCAGTCATTTCTAAATTTCAGGTCTCTTTGGTCGAAGTATAATAAAAGTTGAACATTATTATGAATCAATATAAATCAATAGAGAACCTTATGATTGTAAGACGATATGTAAGTATAATAAATGTACTCCTATTGAGTAACTTGAACGAATGCAGTTGCCTGCCCATGTGCGTGAAACTCCAAAACCTTCGTAGTTCCTGACACAAAGCCTACCACATTTACTTCACCGGTCACTGTGGTCAGCAATAGTAGAAGTACATCCAGCAACGGTATAAGAGTGTATGAAGCGTGTGGTGTTAAACGAACCATATGAAATGCGTGCTAATGAACTTTTTCTTGGCACTTGTACATTATGACTAGGTTAAGAGCGTCTAAAAGTATTTCAACATACAAAAAAAATTCTTTTTATGAGCATCTAGGTGGAAAATTAATCCATGTTAAAAGGAACGACAAAAAGTCTAGAGGGTAGTTTCCATTTCTACGGGAAATATATCGTCAACTATTTCTTTCTCAAGAAGCTCGTTCACTTCTCTACATCTACCGTGTTTGAGTACACGTCAGTTAAATCTTGAGACAACAGAGAGCGCGGATGTCGATGGCAGGAGTGTCATTACGAGAGAAATAAAGTTAATAAGATGCAACAAGACCTCCACGTGACGTACAGAAACGAAGGAAAACCGACGCTCAGGGAGAACAGTTTTTGTTTTAATGTCCACCCAGCAGAAGATCGTAATTCGTGCCTCTGAGACTTTTAATTACTTCTTCAAGGCTTATTATGTTCGTAGCAACTTTGTGGGTATTTAATGAAAACAGAAGGGAGAAGACCTTCTGTCGTGAAGAACTCTTCACTTACCATCATCATCGAATGAAATACAAGGCACGCCTAACGGTTTATGCCAATTTGTAGAATAAATCATATTTGATATGAAGAAAGTAGACTCTCTTCATATCAAATATGATTTATTGTGCGGGTTATAGAAAACTGGGAACAGAATGAATATTGTAATTACAGTAGAGTGAAGCTTTATATATATATATATATGAAAAGTGATCATGTGCAAAGCAGATAGAAATGACAATCATTTTATGCCAGTGAGTGAATTTCTGTAAAAAAAATGATGACTGACACCTGTAGCCTATATTACTTAAGTCTCCCCTATATAAATATGTCTTAAGGAGATTTTTTTCAACAAAAAGTTTATATTGAAACTTATCATTCTCTATAGCAACAATGCTCTGTGATTGTATGTATAGAACGTGTAATTGCTATTAACCTCGACATAGGAACACATAGGAGCGTCGTTGGCAAGGGTTGCGGTTACAGAATGGTCAATCTCCTTGCCAATCTGCCGGGTTTCCCTCACCGCACACGCTGCCGTTAATTACCCGGATCCGATTACCATGTGCATAACACTGAGATGCCTGTTCGTTACGCGCGTTAATCCATGTATAGAACTACGAGTGTGCAGAATCGTTATACCAGCTCTGTATACACGTATTCTGTATATGTACGTTTGTTGAGAAATTTACTTACTTAGTATAAAGGGGACAAAGGGCAAAGTCACTTGAAATACTGCCCTAACCATTATTGGATTTGTGTTAGATTACGTAAGCCTCCACTCATCTTTCACTCATTGTCAGTCAAATTCATATTGCGACGACGTTGCAATACAATTTCATAAAAATAAAATTTAATGAGTATGGAACAATATTATAGGTAACGCACTGCATTTTTCTAGTTACATATTTTTTTTACATATGGAACATTCGATACTAAATCCGCCATTGAAAAAAAAATATATATATATATATTAAAAAATGCCTGAAAATTAGTTTTCATAATTGTACTAAGTGTTTATGCACGGAACTTGCGACTTTTTGATAAAAGAGAAACGGATTAGAAGAAAACGAATGTGAATGGAATAAGCGAGGGGTTAAATGCAATAGCTGATTTTGTGAAGAGAGCGAGCCGTGTGAACAATACGATGCTCCTTACGAGAATAACGGTCCTCGTATAATACTGAGGTAAGAAAGTGTTTATCTATCGGAAAGAAATACAGTTGAGAAATTTATGCAGAAATTCGCTGGACATGCGAACACCAAGTATAATACACATCAAAATGTTTACCACTAAATATTCGTGTTTCTTGATTTTTCCAATTTTGTTATACCTACAAATTATGTTTGTAAATTGTAACTATACATTCCGTTTGTAAATTGTAATTGTACATTACATTTGTAAATTCTAACTATAAATTATGTGGGTTTTTAATTTGTAATCACAAATCACATATTTAATTTGTAACTATAACTCCCGTTTGTAATTTGTAAGTACAAATTACGCTTGGAATTTATGGAAATCTCACTCGCACGTTAAGTGTTACTCATGATCACCGGACAGTCGCACCTCTCGGTCTCTTGCACGCTGAGCTCAGCAGCACCGCATAGACACGTATAGGTCGTGCGGTGGGCGACACTCACGCCGCAGAAGAGCTGTAATGGGAATTGGTAGCTTCGTTTGACGAGGCCGTTGGACTCTCAGTCATCTCGGCTGCTTACTCACATGAACGCCGTAACGGACGCTTCGTGTGTGCCTCAGCTGGTCTTCTCATCTGGTTTTTCTCAAGTGCATCCCACGTTGATCGTCTCATAAAGTATTTCTCAAGTGTGTAATCTCAAGTGCTCACCCCATGGTTCGAGCTACTACATTTACAGACATTTGAATTTGAGTGCAAAGCCGTGAATTATCGGTACTGCTACTCATCGGTACATCATCAGCTCGTGCTCAACGCGTAATTATTGCCGTGTCACGCGCATCTGCGCTCATCGGGGCAGTGTTCATCATTATTGTGTGAGAAAATTAATGTAAGTGTCTCACACCGGACCTTCTCATCGTGTTACTGGACCTACTCATCGTGCACATTTGTATTTCCACGCTCGTTATTCTTATTTTATTTTTAATATGTCGAGATTTACTGTGGTAAGCAGTGCGCCATCTTTATTTGTCACCTGCCACGTTCCATGATTCACCATCTCATCAAATTTACAGTTCACTAGAATACCAGTGTCATAGATCGAGCTAAATCTCAAACAACTACATATTACAATTGTAACTTGTAACTGCAAAATACGTTTACAATTTGTAACTGTAAAATACGTTTATAATTTGTAACTGCTAATTACGTTTATAATTTGTAACTGAAAATCAACTAAATTACATTACAAATGTAATTGATAAATACATTTTTTTTCTTTTTTAAAATTACGGTTGTCGTCTTTAAATTATTTTTTTTGTTACAAATTGTAATTACAATTGTAAATTATAATTTCAATTATAACTTGTAATGTGTAACCGCAAGTTACACAATATGCCAATCTCTGCAGGCAACTAAATGTCGTTTAACTGAACTGCTCTTTGGTCGAGACTTTTATGCTTCTGTCGCACCATGTTTGGTAATAATAAATTCCATTGAAATTTATAGAAATTACGAATTCCCATTAACGCAGTCGGTGCTCGTTCGTGCGGAGTTGCATAAATCAAGCGGTATTTCATTCGCTTAGCCTCTGCATTTCTACTGTTCGGGAATCAATATTATATATGTATATATATTTCTCTGCTGACCGTCATTCTACTCCGGATTTATCGGTGTCTCGTTCAATCTATTCGATTTCACAGTACGCTTTATTAAAATATTATGCAGAAATAGGTTCATTAATAATTATAGTGCTATGCAGTAGCACTTGAAATAACTCAATAGTATGTTTTAAAACTTATCTTTGAATTTGAACAAACTTTTGAGTGGTTTTTTTTCCTCTTACATGTAATATCTTCGTTTTGTTTCCTGACAGAGTAAGCTTCGATTATCCCACGGTTAGGAATTTTATCACTTTTTGATTTTTGTGAAACAAGTATTTAAACGATCTAGCTGCCGCAAGTTTTCTGCTATCGAGTTTATTAAAAATAAAATAATGTTGAAGGACAATTGGTATTGAATTTAAGTCGAATTTATAAAGAGAATATGGAATTATTTAAAAATTTATACTGTCGCTTCAATTCATGTTAACTTTTACCAGTTAATCTCAGATTTTCTACAGGAACGACTCAATATTTAGTGGTACTAGATATTCAATGTAATGAAGATCGATAGAAGGGTTTGGACCTTATAGGAATTTGAATTTATTTTATTTTTTAACCGCTTCTACTTCCGAAACACTTGACGAAACGAGCCTAAATTGTGAACACGTACGTAATAATATTTAGGAATACTTTATAAAAATTGACAAAGGTGTTCGAACTCTACAGAAAATTGCATTTTTATATTCACCTTTACCGAGTCTTACAAAACTAACAGGCTTGTAGCTGGTCAAAAGCTCAAGTCATTGATCTGACATTTGTTACGTTAGTTACGTACGAAATTCTTGTTATTTGCTGCAATTTTGGTTAAATTATATTACAGCAATGAAATTTTATAGCACTTTGAATTTGTTAAGATCTTGACTACTCAAATGTCATGAAACTTCAATTTCTAAACCTTTTCTAAAGAAGGCTGCCATGTAGAACCTAGGACATTGTTTCGGCTTTTTTATTTATTGTTCCTCCAGTTTCCTCTATGAGGAAGTAAAAAATTGTCAATATATTTCGTCATAAAAGCGTCTTTGTGAAAATGGAAAATAATGAAGAAGCAATGTGCAAGGTTTTATTTTGATGAAGTATAAAGTTTTCGCTGCCCTGAGTGTCTATAAATAAACTTCGAAATAATTATTCCTGGTGATGACAATCAGAATGACACTGCCACCAACTATACAGACTGTTAAAGTGACAAGAAGGGCTGCTAAGATCAAAACCCAAAAAACACTTAAAATCTCTAGTGATATTCAGGAAAATTGAACGATATTTCAAAAACCGACATTACGTACATAATTAAAATACACAAATCAATGAAAGGACGTGACAATGTCCAAATAATTTCGGTTGCACTCTGCGTAGAGAATTTAATTCTACAACAAAATTAGAATATAAATAAATCTGAGCAAAAATAACAATCGAGCATTCAGCCGTACAATCCAAACGAAAGGGGATCGGATACAACAAGAGCGTGTATATTTATATTAAATCGAGAATAGGGGAGGCAGTGATAAGCGTGATGGTCGAAATTTTGACGACGGAGTACGAAGTGGCTCGATTTACACGCTGGGGAGGCAGTAGAAACGGATCGCAAAAATGAAGGATGCCATCGGGCGAAGCCAGTTCGCGGTGCTTCAACCGCGCTTGTGACAGGCGACGCTCGTCGTGCTACAATTTATGTGCGGAACATGCATCCATCCAAATTCATCGACGAGAATTCGGGAGGGTGTGAGAAGTTTTCAACTCGCGCGCGCGTAAACTCACTCGCACGTTCCTCTCGACGCTTCGATGAACGAAAAGGCGCGCACGTGGTGAAGGGAAATGCGGGCATCGGTTTTACATTTTTCAAGCCGATAATTTATCAATCTCGGGTCGGCTCCGAGTTGAGCCACCCCAACGTAGCGGCGAGTGAACGGTCGAATGACTAGCGGCGCTCCTCTCGTGTTGGCAGGAAAATAATGAGCCTCTTTAAAAGCCGGAAGTTCTCGCTCGCGAGACTGGAAAATCGATTTTTGTACTTTGTTCGGATGACGTGGCTCGACATATACGGTTGATCCGAGAGTTACAACCGATCCTCTGATGCCCAGCAGGCGTCGCCCGGTGAAGTGGAAATTTATGCAACGCCAAAAATCCACGCCTATATGGATTATAGTGCACTTCCGCATACCTGTATTATCGTTCGTCGTACACCAGGGAAACCCACCAGGGAAAGGTTTTATGAACGCGCAGCGTCAGATCATATCATTTTTGCTCAATTCATCGCTTCGTAAACTATGTCGGCAATTGTTAAAATTTCTCTGACACAATGTTAAATAACCCTTTTGAGAGAACATTACCATATCGAATACAAAGAATTTTAATGCACAAGAATCGAACATTCAGATATATTATTCATTAATACCCCCAAATAAAGTAAACATTTTTTCAAATCTTTTCCTGCATACTCCCAGTGTATGAGTCATGGGCTATGCCATATCTGAGGTCTTGAGGACTCAGCCTGTGCGATCACGACATCATGCTTTATTGCATTTCTCGACAATCAAAGGTTGCTTTGACCATTCGTGTTACAGTGAAATCGAAATAACTACAGACCATACGTGTGCGAACCTCAATTTGAGATGCGTGCCACCATGAATGGATACATCGTGGGTCTCCACAATTTAGTGTACACGTAAAGGTTATTTAAATCACGTATACCACGAAAACTCAGACATATACATGATATATACAACGGGGTAACGTGAGCCCTAACGATTTGTAATTCATGAGGTCGGCGCATCTTGTTTAAGCGTGGGTAGGAGGAGGAGACCAAGAGAATAATTTAAATAACAAGAGGGCTGTGCAATGTGAAAAGGCTGAGCCGTCAGTCATACTACCTCCGAGACGTTGGAGCCTCGCTAGGGACGCATTAATTGGGACTCTTAATAGCCGGAGAATAATCGTCTCTTTTGTTCTTACCCTGGCTGGAACGAACAACGTTGTTTTCATGGACGCTAATGGCCGTCCTTATCCTAGTTGCTAGTATGTTCTGTTACCACCAGCACCAGCAACACCAACGATGTCAGATATACAATTTTCTAAACATCTGAGCCCCACGCTTCCATAGTATACGCTTGTATCCTAACTGAAGGCTTTTTATCGACTCTCCGTTGAAGAAAAACTCCCTCCATCTCCCACTATACGGTAATGTTTCATCGTAGCGATGAAAAAGAAATTTCCGCGCATATCGCTAAAATATTATTCATATTTGCAAACCTGCTATTTATCATGTATTGACTAAAGAACATTGTTTTAAAGCTAAGTGAGCAAAAATCGGCAGCGATTGACTGCAATGATATAATTGATTTTAAAAAAACAACTAAACTTACTCTAATTGTATTACAGTCTTTTGCAATTAATGTTTTAGTATAAAATCATCATAGCATGCACGTCTTAAAGGAGTGAATTTAAACTATTTCCAAAATATCGTCGCAAGTAATCCAATATATATTTGCTCGAGGTACGGCTTTGTCGAGGAAGGTCGCTCACTCTGCCGGCGAAGCAGTTGAAAATCGAAATAGATTACACGAAGGGTAAGCACTCGTCGTCCTGTCGAGGTGATGGAAACTTTGTATACCGAGAGCGCCGACTCAGTATACTTTGGAGGGAGTGCGCATGAGAAACTTCACTACTCTGCGAAGTACTCAGGTAAGAGTGAAATCGGCGCTACTCTGTATGTGTACCGGGGGACCGAAAGGTTGGGCCTCGAACTCGACTAACCCCCACCCCTAAATCGATGCTGATTCGATAACCTCTGTGAGGGTGCTATTCCCGGAGGGTGCCTTCCACCCTCTCAAGAACGTACCACCCTGTTCTTTTTTTTCTTTCGATTTCTTCTTTCTACCAACCAAGTCACTGTACTCCGCGTGTATTCGAGCGAATACGTGGATGAGCGAATGCGTCGAAAGGAGCGAATCAGCATCGTCGCAAAGAGGGAACTTCGAAATTTACATAATTCCTCGTTCGTTATCTCTGTTTACTCGACACTGCGATGAAAAAGAAGAAAAATTATTCGACAGATCCACCTCTCGAAGCCCTGCCTCGCTCTTTCGAGTCAAGGTATAATAGCAAATCGGCCCACCGCAAGTAAAGTCAGCGGGATTTTATTTTTTCAATTTACTCCAGTTATTTGTTCCATGAAAAACCAATGTATTCCGATTTAGAGAGCGACAGATTTTGATTCGACAATTTTCAATAACAATGTTCCTTTCAATTATTTCATTTATTCCCAAATTATTGCATTTTTCGTCAGATATTTTCTACTAGTGTTGAATAGTCCAGTGTCCGTGGAATGTTTGAAACCTCTTCGAACGACTGTTGACATCGTTAACTTCGGAGCAGTTACTGGACAAAATGACTTGTTCAAACATATCGTTCACAAGGCATCGACGGTCATATTCTTCACATTAATTCGGGTATTGCGTCTATTATCGGTCAGTAAGAATGGAACATTTTCGAGGCACAACTCGGATGTGAACACGTGATTGACTAATTCTCATGGCACGAATCCTTAAGAATATGGGTTCTAGTATTCCTTGAATTAATTAATATAAAATTCATTAACTAAACAGAGTAAACGAGTTTTTAATGAAAGAACTGCGAAAAACGTACGGTTCCCAATAATCACAATGACAGTCACTTTCATTATTTGTTTACAATGAAGAGTTTAACGATTCAAGAAAAACAGAAAAATGGCCGCGTTAAATTCTTTTCACAATACTACAAAAAATAACAAATCGCTATATATTTTTTTTCTATATATTTTCTTCGGTTAGTGGTTTAATCGGGCAAGTAGGGTATCGTTCCAGCAGTAATGAATCCTTCTAACATTATTTCCTTGTACTATTTTATGCAGCCTTCACAAACATGAATCGTAATTGCCATACAACCCGTAAACTGTAAATCTTCGGGAAAAATCAATTCCCGATTTTGTCGTTACATGGTGTACGTGGTGTATCCAGCTGTTCCATTCAAGCAAAGGATAAACAGAAAAACATCCCATAGGCTGAAAATTGCGGCTATAATATGAGATTGACAGTCTATTAAGGCAGTTACTGTCGTTACATGACACGAAGCACAACACTGCGCGTTTAGAAATTGCATTTTGTCTTCGAGGTATAAACACTAAACCTCGATACTCTCCCGAAGTCTACAATTAAATAGTTTAACGAGTATTTTTAACATTATAGTCACGCTTTGTATAAATACGAAATGTCTGCTAATAAGTAGCGTCACCGTTTAGCGCTGCGAGAAATAAATATTACGAAAGGATGTTACGTCGTGACCCTTCACCACTACGATAACTAGATTCAGATTTTTTTACCTGTCATTTGTACAATTATTTTTTTCGAAATGCTAATATTATATTCCGCCAAGAGTTAGAATCCACATCAACTGACGTACGATAAGAAATTTCTGTCCTTGGTGTATTGGTAAATGATGCGGATTTTGTAATCAAAGAAAATACGATAATTTCAAGAGAAACATCAAAAGTACTTTATTCAAAGTAATGTTCATCGCTAGCTATACATTTCCGCCATCTTTCAAGTAATTTGTAGATACCGCACTAATAACTTTTCTCGTTTTGAGGCCAACCATTCAGAGACCCAATTTTTCACTTCTTTGTACGTTTTAAAGTGCTGATCAGAAAGTGTGTGTACCATCGATCCAAACAAGTAGTCATCCGAAGGAGCAAGGTCTGGTGAATATGGCAAGTGGATTAATACTCCGCAGGTAAGATCTTTTAACGTGTCTTTAATTTTTTTTCGAAGTGTGTGATGGTGCGTTATGATTCAACAAAATTACTTTGCCGTGTCTTCAGTTGATGTGGCTCCCATTTTCCTTGCTTTAAAATCCTTCCTATTGCTTGTAAACGATCGGAAATTTTTTGCTGAGCAACGCTCAATCTTTTTGCAAGTTGTTTTTGAGTTTGACACGCATCTGAATCCAATAATACTTGCAAATTTTGGTCTTGAAACGTTTTCGATTGACCTGGACGGTCTTTGTCTTTCACATCGAAAGCATCACTTTTAAAGCGTTTAAACCAGCGTTCGCAAGTATCTCGAAATGGAGCATGTTCACCATAAGCTTCCTGAAGTATACGATAACTTTCAGCAGGACTTTTATTCAATATAAAGTAATGAATTAAATCTTCGACATTTTTACGCGTAAAAATATCTATGATGTACACATTCAGAACATTTGACATATGAAGTTTTGAAGCTTGTTGTCAATACAACAAAATAGCATATATATCAAATTGCATATACTAGTATTATTAACTAATATTAGTATTATTAACTAATATTAGTACATATTATTAACAGGTACACCTAGTAAGTCGCATCCGCTCGCAACAAGCCGTAAGTTCACTACTTCACCTTGCTTTTGATAAACATCAGGACTTTTAACATCTTCGCAACAGGCGGGTTCGCGGTAAACCAACATGAGAATGAGTTATCAAATTGTGTTGATGTGAATATATAATACTTTAAAGCTTTCTCATTGTACACATTTGTACACGTCACTTTATTGATTTGTTAAATCCATTTATTAAACCTGCAATCGGTCATACTTGAATCTAGATTTCAATCGTTACTCAAGAACTCCAATCTCCTATCTTTTAACTTGTCTACGTACATGTCAAAACCTCAAGGCCTCTGAGACGTCGCGTCCATGTTATGCGACTTATTACTTCTGAGTCGCGGCACACATGTACTAAGTCCTCTGAGACATAACAAGAAAATTCATTGGTGTCATGATATTTATTGTTGGTACCAATGGCCATATTCAACATTTCGCTACATTGCCCCGTTTTACTCTGCGTTGAATAAAAAAAAAACAACTCACAAGCTTGCGGTTAAAATTCACAAAGGTTCATCTAATTTTTTCTTTTAAGTTCTAAAAAAGCTTAAATATAGAGGACTTACCGCCAGGGAATATTTCACTACAGTGTCCAGTGAACCGTGTTACCGGATGTTAATGATAAACGACGTAATCTCATCCCAAACGACATTTCCAACAGTGCAGAAAGGTGATGTGATACAAACACGACACCTATACATTGTTACATCTACTGTGCACCCTACACGCTTCGTTATACGAACCGCATCGGCATGCAGTGCAGCACACTATCGCAAATATAAATGTCACGTGTATGCGTGTGAGGGCCAACAGCAGCAACAGCAGCATCAGCAGTGCAGCAGGACCGCTCCAAAAACTGATGCAAATCCGCTGCATGAATATTCAATTAATGTAATCCTGGGACACGCGCTCGTACGCTGCGTTATGTGACGCCGCATTCTATTGCTGTATCCTTCGAAGCCTATTCGACGCGTTGGAGAATGAGGGAATGAGCGGAGTGAACGATGAGCGGTTGTGTTGAGCCGCTCGCAACCGCGAAGACGAGATTTGTCTGGTGTATACACAGTAGAAACGTGTATCACACTACGGTGAAGCGTAGTAGGCGTGGTACAATCTAGACGGCGTAGATGGAGAATTTCAGTTCTCGCACGTGATCGTCGCTGCGCGTTGCTCACCAACGCGGAACTTCAATCCAGGAACGGTGCACCCCTAATTGATACGCTAGCAGGCGCAAAAGCTATATGCCTCTGTGCTGCATAGAATCATCTGTCTCTCGCTCTCCTGCTGAGTCTACGCTTGTACGGTGTACCGTAGCAACCTACAGTCTCTACTAGGGTGTCTAACCACGACATGATATGTATAGCACTTAAACGGGTACGTGATACGGTATGATTTCACGATGGTCATCACCATCTCGTAACACGGACATCCTATCGAGCTTAGGTGAGCTTAGGTACTCAGGTAAGTAGTTGATAATTAGTCAATAACATAGATTCATACCCACGGCTATAAACAATAAAACCTTTTGTAGTTGTTATGATAGAAGGATTTTAATAATTCTGAAGCTCTTCCAGAGTCCATAACAAGAATTTTTTTTAAATCGATGTATAAACTCACATGACGATCGAAACGAAGTCTAATCAACTCAATTGGACGGTTTCATTCATCATTTTCTTTAATCTAGGTTATTTTCTTAATGTATGGAAGCTGTCGAAAATGACGAAACGCTGATCTAATAAGTACATGAGACGATATCACGCAAGTATCGAGAGCATCAAAGCCCATTATCCCTGTTTTATTCGTGCTATGATAGGTTGTGATCAGACACTGGGATCCGGAGTATTTAACAGTAAAGTCATTGTAAGCAAATTCAATTTGGTATCAAATCTGACTTAAGAAGACGGTGCTGCAGCACTGCTAATATTTTAACTTTATGCCAGTGCACAGGGGTACAGACGGCTCTTCGGGTGGGCCTTACAACGAGTGTGAATTCTGCAGTTTTCGCGCTAGAGTCACTCACATGGCGATTTTCATTTTCACAACGCTCGAGATGCTCTCGGATGCTTCATTTCCTCACTATCATGCTTCTCGGTAATCCCGAAATGAGGCAAAGTCTGTCACGCTACCATTACGCGTCCACACGTAACTTCTCGTTTATTTTTCTTGCTATTCGAGACGCTTGCTAATCATTGCTATCCCTATCACTTGCTTCAGTAAATCGCTACAATCACTAATACTATCGCTAATCACCGTAGTCAATTATTCTTTGACATTTTGTACAACCTTTTCTACTGCAACTATGTCGCATAGTTACATGCGAATAATGCGTAACATTTTTAGTTTTACGAGCCGGATCGTCTTTGTGGAAGTACTCTTTCTCGAATGACGTTGACTTTCCATTCGTGCATTTCGCTTGTGCATGGAGTGAATGCTCTATGTATATAAATATTAGATTTCGAAATTTAATCACTTTTATGAAATTACTAACGTTAAAAGAAAATTGAGGGGTGACTGAACACTGTTCATTCCTTTGGGCCAGTGGTATTCATGACTGACTCGCCGAGTATATTTTGCGTCTTGTCATTTCGCGAGAGTGAGAAGTTCTTGTGATCGAAGTGACACTCGTATTCGTTGTCTATACGAAAGTCAGCTACAATAAATTCGACTGCAAACTTTCATACACATCTGGAATAAGAGTACCAGGCGTAAGTTAAGACCGTGGGTTGTTCGTAACGATAGAAATTGAATTTCCATTCCAGTATATGTGTGCGCCTGTCTGCCTAGCTGCTGAAAGAGTTGGATAAAATTTATGGGATGTCACAGGAGTGAGTCGATTTTCGTAGCTGATTCTTGGATCGACCTATGTTCTCGGTGGGATTGACACCGCAACTAATCGATCGTTGCGGCTACGAAGTAGAAAACCCATTTGAATCTTTCCAACCACCGTACACAACATTTTCCATTGCATTTTCAATTGTCGGGAACAGACTCGCTTTGACGCCTAGGATATTCCTTTTATTCGTAGCAGTCGATTCGAAATGTCTGTTATCGGAAAAACTAATTTTCGTGAAATTCCGAACATCAAGGTACGAATTCGTTTCCCTCGATGAGCCGAGGACTCGACGTGGTACGATATCTCAGTGAAGATAAGATAACGTCCTTGTGAAATAATATTCGAACAGAGAGGGAAATCGACGGTAATAATCATTTAGGACATTAACATCAGCGTACGCGATACCTGGACGATCGAATTTAGCACACAGCTGGATCTGTAGGTTGGTACCTACTGGTGCACATGGGCGATCGTTGTCGGTGTCAAAGGCCGAAGATCGACGCGCCAGCATTTGGGCTCGACATCTCGTCAACGTACGACCCAACGGTATGAGAATCGTCGAATCCGTGGCAGAGGTGGCGTTGGTATTGCACTAGCAGCACTCACGAATACGCCAGAAGGAACGAGAGATAGGCAACGGAAGTAGATAGCGCAAGGGAGCAAAGGCCCATCTGTATATACATATCTTCAAACTCTCTGGTATATGTGTAGGAGACAAGATAAAGGGAGTAGAGCGCGAAAGCCAACCCCCCAAATCGCGATCGCGCGACCGTGAGATCCCGCAGCATGTACGTACTAGTCACCGGTGTGCCGCATCCCCCAGTTTCCCCAGCAACACCTCACGGCTCTGCCGAGCTATTTCCCCTTTCCAGGACATCCGTAGCTGGGAAAGCCTTGAGCTGTCGTGTGATTTATATGAGAACGATTTCGCGTCTGGTTGCACAGGTAATCGAGCGACGATTGCCGTCGCCTAAAGGCCTCTCGCCGCAATTGATTGCTGATTGCCTAACATGTAGGACTTTATATACTCGACGAATCCGTAAATTGAATCTTTTAAAAATTTTTTTATTGTTGTTTAGGTCAAAAAGGATATAAAAAGAACAAGAAAAAATTTTTTTGTGACAAAATAATTTATTGAAGATATAATACATCTTAACTATATCTGTGCAATCATGTGAGAACAACATTTCATAGTTCAGATAAGAAACAACTTAACTTCGATTGAGTTGAACCGATTTTTGTGAAATTGAAAACATCTTTACTGACTGGATATTTGCTATTTACTGGATATTTTTATCAATTTTCTTCTCAGTGCTGAGAATAAAGATTGAATCACATTAAAAATAAAATATAAACATTATCACAAATAATAGAAGTTTATTCATATTAAGAAGCTTTACCGATACTAATGCAAGCGGTATATAACCACGCTACATTCGATTTGTCAGTGCTAAATTATTTAATCTTTTTACTGATTATGTACCCAATGGAAAATATTATGACCCACTAATCTCCAAATCATATTCCATTGTACTTTCTATTGAAAAGTTTGAAAAATAACATTGAAAATGTTCTCTACAGAGAGAAGAAAAATATTTTTCTTTTTTAAAAATTATTTATAGCTACTTGAATGAAAATCATAAATTCAAACTCCTTGTTCTTTATGGAAATGGAAAATCAGTTTGAGGAGTCATTGTCTCCACTGAGTGGGGAATAAGAAGTTTTAAGGCTGCGAGATGAGCGCATCAAAATGGAAACTCTCTTTCTCTCTTAACCAATATAAATATATATAACCCGTCGGTAGTGCATGCGAAAAGGTAGCCGGGCTCTTTCTCCTCGGCACCGTTCATAAACTTAACATAAGGGTTAAGTCTTACGTAACTCTGCCTCTTCCCCTATCACGTTTATTCTTGTCCGTCGACTCGCTTCACCGACCCTTCGAAATGCTCGTCTTTTACCGTCCTTTCTTTTTCCTCTGCACGCACTCACTATCTCCATCTTCCTTTTCTCTTTCTTCTCGACTCAAGGGCTACGTGCCGCTGCGGCAGGCTGGCAGCAGCTCGTTTCCCTAGTGTACCTCTTCTCTTGGCTGCATAGATGCCTCCACAGATATTTATTTCTCTCATACCCCGCAACCTTTTTATACTGCACGCCAAGTTTTCTTTAGTACCCAATATGCAATTACGCGAGGCGTATGTAGCTTCGGAGTACGTGTGGGCCGGTAGACCGTTTTTCTGAAGGCTACACGGAACTTTCTCCTTGTTTTCTTCTGCACGAGCGGAAAGGGGTTTCAGCCAACAGACATGGCCGGATCGTAACTCTAATTTACAAGTTGACGTTTATCGCAAAGACCACGACTGAGCTAATCGCGTGTCTTCCACGATATTGTTACATCCGCTCTAGGAGTACTACAATGGGGAAAATTATAATAATTGTCAAAGCCGATGGTTCCTAAGATGCAGACATTGAACGAGTGATATTCTAAGGTACGAGATGAGTACTTGCTCAAGAATTCTTCGTCAGATACATAATTTATGTATATATATACGTTCTGAAGAAGGTGGCCACAGCGACGATAAGAAAGCTGGAATATAATAGACGGTTTCGTACATCCCCAACATGGTTCGCGGAATTATGTGCATTTAATTATCGTAAAAATTAACGGTACCTCGTAAATTGGCCGTTTACTTTGGTGCCTTCGTCGTCGAAGACGTCCCGAGTCGTTGGCGTGAAGTTGCAGGCGTCGTGACGCCTATACGTACTCTCCTCTCGCCTAGAGGGCGCTATCACGACTTTTAGCGAGGAAAATTCACGGGGAGCACGCGCGCTCGAGCGACGAAGCCACTCTACGAGATTACTACATCGTGAAACCCGAGTTAAAGTGCTATGGAGGAGCAAACAAACGGACTGGATGGTGTACCTTTGGACCCCTGCTACAATGCCGCGTGCCGCTCATATAAGCTTTCTGTGAACTTTGATGCACGAACTGGTTGCAAGACGACCTACTTCAAGAACTCTGCGAGTGCAATCGCCCAAGTCGGGCATTGAAATGAAATGTAAGAGAGGCTCAAGACTTTTCTGGAGTGTTAATTCGGGCAGATTCTCTGGGCCACGGTTCGAATATTATTTAAACCACTATGGACTCGCAATAAACTAAAATGTACGGATGAAAAATTGAATAAAAAAGCGTACTTCGAAAACAGTCTCCGTTGACAAAAATAGTCTCCGCTATCAAATTTGTGGATAATGTAATATTTTCAATGACTATTAATTAAATCTAATTATATTATTTGAAAAATCCTGTTATGCTAAATAAACAGATTATTGCAATTAGAAATTCTTTGTTCTTATCAAGAGACATGGAAGCGTCTCGAGACGAGTGAATGCTGTTGCTGTTTGGAACATTCGAAGATATACCGATTTTAATATTTCAAAAAGACGTTTTTTTTTTACTTTCTAGTGCTACTGCGTCTGCATTCCGATAACCTATTTTCTCCTTGTTATGCTTGTCTGACAGAGATAAATGAATTAAAGGTAACAGCAAATGATGCTAAAGAATAATAATATAATATCAACACCAACAAAAATAATATTACAATAAGAATGCCCGTTTACTAGAGCCAGGTGATGGGTATGCAGGTCCCTAATCTGAGATGCAGGACCTGCAAGCGATCATCAGAGATACCGATGCATATTCATTCCGCATGTTCCACCTATGTGGTCTCTGGCCACGTCCGTCGTAACAATGCGGTCCTAAGAGTTAAGTGTTATACCTTCGACATTCTTATGGGGTAGACGAGATGCTAGCGCAACACCCTATGCCCCCAGGGATATTGAGTCCATGGTGTTGAACAAGAAGTGCCCAATTTATTGGAACTACTCGTTTTCCATTGTCGGACAGATTACAGCCGGCAAGCCTGATGTACATTGTAGTCTTTGATTACGGAAGTAGAAGATGATTTAGGCCATCGAATTATCCGCTTCAGGTGAGGCTAACATCACCGTGAAAGAAGACGGCAAGCGCACAAAGTATCAGGATATCTTATTCGAACTTACCCAGTTGTACCGGGGATTTACGGTCAAACTGGTGGTCCTAATTAATCGGCGTTCTCAGAGGCATAAAACTGTCGTTCATCGGAAATGCGAAGATCACTTCCGCTTGCCGGTAATGAGCCGACTCACTAACGGGCTGAACGTAGAAGGGGGTCATGCTGGACTCCCTCCGTCTACTTAGGTCACTCGATTCTGGACTGGCCTGATTGCTGACCTCCACGTTGCAGAAGCCGCCAGGCAGAATGATTTATAAACACCACCCGACCGTCCTGTAGGTGACTCGGAGCCCTACAAAGCTGGTTGGGTGGAAGGTCAAGAAGCTTTTTGTATACAACAACAACAACAACAACAACAACAACAACAACAACAACTTATTGATTAGAGACAGTGAAGTGTAGTTCGAAATAAGTTATCGTATAATATTGTATAGTAACGTGGTAAGAAGAATGTATGAATTAAATTTACACAAGAAACGCGTCAACAAGTGCGAATCGGGCTAGTTACCAATTAAAAAATGTTATAAAAGTGCAACAGTGTCCAAATACGAGTTAACAAACTGCGTTGGCAACTAAGCGTATATATGATCACAGAAAAAAATATATCAGGGGTACAAATTGAAAATGCGGGTTTGATAACAGATGGCGTTACTAACGCTATACGCATCAGGCAGTACTGTGACTATGTTCATGTCAAAGCTACGTCTTATAGCTTTAATTTTCAGTATGTGTCAATTTGTCGCAGTGTCAAATTCATAGTTTTTTTGAGCTCTCAATATGTCGAGTTTCGTGCCAACAAAACAGCATTTGCGGGAAGTTTTAATTTACTTCTTTAATTTGAAGAAAAGTGCTGCTGAAGCACATCGATTGGTCTCCGAGGCTTATCCGAGTCATGTTCCATCGGTTTCAACGTGCGAGAGATGGTTTGTGCGGTTTAGAAGTGGTGATTTTGACGTTGAGGACAAAGAGCGGCCGGGCCAAGTGAAAAAGTTTGAGAATGCTGAATTGGAGTCAATACTCAATGAAGACTCGTGTCAAACTCAACAAGAGCTCGCAGATTCATTGGGAGTGACACAACAAGCCATTTCCCATCGTATAAAAGCCCTCGGAATGATCCAAAAGCAAGGACATTGGGTGCCGTATGAGCTGAAGCCGAGAGACGTCGAGCGCCGTTTTTTTGCATGCGAACTGCTGCTCGAACGGCAAAAACGGAAGGGTTTTTTGCATCGCATTGTCACTGGTGATGAAAAGTGGATCCATTACGATAACCCGAAGCGCAAAAAATCATATGGTTACCCCGGCCATGCATCATCATCGACGGCCAAACCAAATATTCACGGCGCCAAGCTCATGCTCTGTATTTGGTGGGACCAGCTGGGTGTGGTGTATTATGAGCTATTGAAATCGAACGAAACCATCACAGGAGCACTATACCGAACTCAATTGATGCGTTTGAGCCGCGCACTCAAAGAAAAACGGCCACAATACGAGCAAAGACACGACAAAGTAATTTTGCAACATGACAACGCTCGGCCACATGTTGCAGCGCCGGTCAAAACATACCTACAAACGCTGAAATGGGAAGTCTTACCCCACCCGCCGTATAGCCCAGATATTGCTCCTTCCGATTACCACCTTTTCCGATCGATGACACATGGCCTAGCTGACCAGCGCTTCCATTCTTACGAAGAAGCCCAAAAATGGGTCGATGACTGGATAGCAGCCAAGCCGGCCGAATTTTTTCGCGACGGTATCCGTAAATTGCCAGAAAGATGGGAAAAAGTTGTGGCTAGCGATGGACAATACTTTGAATAATTCATTTGTTACCATTTTTTCAGAATAAACGTTCAAAAATAGAAAAAAATCCCGCATTTTCAATTTGTACTCCTGATAAAAATCAAAAAAACATAGTCAAAATGTACTAAACATGCAAAATGTGCGAATTTATGAATATGTTACTAGTAAACGAAAAGACAATTGTTATCGGAGGCAACGATCTTATACCTATATTTCAATACCTTTTCTCTACCGTTCTACTCTAATCGCTTTATCCTACTTTACTTATCCCCCCCCCCCGCCGCTATCTAGATATAATATTGAAACATTTATTCTTCCAAGAAATTGCTTAAGATTTTTTATTCCGTGAGCAAGGTTTTTCCTCAATATTGAATCAAGCTTTAGTCGCCAAGTTATTATCATCACATTCATGCAAGAATGCTCTCCACAGAGTAAACATACAAATTCTACTCCCGTAGAATCCTACAAATTTCTCTGGTCTTTCTTATAGAAGGAACTTTGAGGTCAGAGTTTCGTAGGTCGTCTCGCTCCAATTCTGGAGCTAGGCTCCGGGCAGGAGAATCTCACTAGTGGGTACGAAGGTGAGATTCCCTTTCTCTCGTTTTGCTTGCTTTGTTTTCGTGAAAGATTTTTTTTTCGAGATTTTGTGCCAAAGTGCTTAAAAAATTCCAAAATTTCGAGAAATATATAGGAAAGAATTCCGTGTGTCCGTGCACCCTAGTGTATGCGCGCGCATGTGTATGTGTGATGATGATGAGCTTAGAAAATTGAAATGGTTATATGTCGAGAACAAGTTGACCGATTTTCCTAAAACTTTGCACGCGAGTCGGATCGTAACCCCCGTCGGTTTGCTGCAATTCGGTTCGCCCAAATCTCTAACGGGTGTCTCAATATGGTCGTTTGAATTCAACAAAAAAGGGTGTGATATCTTTAACTTTCATAAAAGTTCAAGCCATCGAGCTGAAACTTCCTATAAAAACAAACTAGGGGACAACGTCGTTCAGTATTGAGTTTGGCAAGAATCAATCAAGGCGTTCAGATTTTATAGAATTATGAGTTTTTGTAATTTTTCGAAGAAAATCTATTTTCGCTCTAACTTTCACAAATTTTCATCTATCAAACCGAAACTTGATATAGAATCTGGCTAAGTGACAAAAATACTTAGTCTTGCATTTGATGAGAATCGATTGAGGGGTTTAAATTTTATTGAATGTGCAATGTTACTAATTTTTTTTCTTTATTTATTTCAATTATTCTCCACCTTTGACAAAGCTCTCTCTATGATGAAGCCAACATCGATCAACATACTTCCTCATAGAGCTGACTTTGTCAAAGGTGAAAAATAATAAGGAAGGTTCTGTTTTGCAGCCTTGCTTTTTTTTCTCTTTCCGGTAGATATCGATCATGAATGCAACGGTGAAATCTATATCCAGCAAATAAGCGCTCTTTTCATAGATCCGAGAAACTTATATTTTTAAATGTATATTAAATCTATATGGACCCTGTAGATAATATATCTAATCTATATGTGGCATCTATTTAATTTAATTTAATTTAATACATTTCATCATTCTCGCAATGTACGTACGTCAGATGCATTTTATATTTATAAAAAATAGATATATCGTATCTATTTAATAAATACAAAAAGCGGCAGTAATGTCACGATACGTACATCTACATAAAATAGATGTACATATTATTTACGATATATCATATATGTTTTATACATTGCAGATGTGCTTTAAATATATAAAGTTTCGTGCGGAACAGTGATTTTCATGTTGCAATTAATAAAAATTAATGGCAGATGTCAAATATCAGTTCAGGCGGTGATGTTCCGCTTTATGGCGTGACCACCACACATTTCAAATCATGAGAAAGCTGCTGCCGCTTGTATCTATAACGAATGTTTAACAGGCTAAATCATTAACGTAATTATATGAGTCTGCTCACCGTCATTCTGCGAATACTGCGATTGACGGTAAAATAGCGTATGCTAATGCTGTTACTCTCCATAATATTGCTTGATATCATGTTACGGGGTCGGTATTGCCAGCCAGTTCAGCAATATGCCGTACGCATATTGGGACATGCGGTGATCGAGTATGGATATCGAACGTATAGCACCGATCCCCATAGTGACTGAGTGGAAATTGTGGAAATTAAATTTACAGTCAAATTTTCATGGAATGGCGTTGTTTATAATTCAGGGTGATCCACTGGACGACGAATTTGTTAAATTGTGGATACATACAAAAGGAACATAATATTAACAGGGGAAAGCAATGCATATAATCCGTATTTTTAGTAATAACCTCAGTAGGAATGGTAGCCTTCGCAGGAATATCAAGGTTTAATATGTATGTGAAGATACATATAGGTTGCACATCTCTGTTTTTAAAACAATGTTGATCACGTTACATGTAAAATGCAGATTGCAATGAAGACATTCGATCTAACACTAAAAAATCAATACATTTTCATATTTTTTTTGTATGATATACATATCGTTACGAAAATATGTTACTTTTTATATGAAATGAGCAAGATGATTGAATAATTCAATCACTATTTCGTAATTTTATCGATAGTTTATTCTATCACTTGATTTCCGCTGAATAAAACGTATTTTTAACAAACCCAAAAAATTATTTAAATGTCTATCTCAATGTGTGTCACTACAGCAGTCATTCCGTTAAAGGGAGCTTAATTATTATGCGATTGTCCAGAAAGTGTACCAACTTACGAATATATTATTCACTTATTTGATTTTACCGGTGATCTAATGGCACACTTGCTGTAATCATGTGACCTGATGTGTGGACATTTTACTGAAATACAGTGGATGATGGATTGTTGAATAGTTGATGTATTACAAATTTTTAATAACTGCAACAGATTTACCAATACAAATTGCGTACTTCGTTATGATAAAATCAGTACGTTCAGGACTAAAGCGGCAATAACACGAGTAATCGAAAAAAAGCGAGATAGAAGAGCTTTCGGGAATGCGAGACGACGTGCAATTCCCATCAACATTACAGCAAGAGGACGGATAGAAATCGGCGTGAAAGCCCATACGTGTACACCTATTTGCGTGACGCGTACGCGTTGGTGCAAAGCATATCGAAGAAAATTGCACCTCATTCCATACAACTCCCCTAGTGTGTCTTCCTACGTAGTGCTGAGTGCAGATATTTACAATTTTCCGTTCTGCTTCACACCGCACACCAATAGTGGATGCTGAGCAGATGGGACAGGAAAACCAGAGCACTTTGTCTACCTTTGACATTTTCTTTTTACATCACACTCACACATCAATCTCTGGCGTCCGATGCATTGAATATATACAGTTGCTAGAACTGGATACTTGATAGTAGAGAAAGCATTTAAGAATGGAAACTGCATATCCAGCTGGTGAATAAATTTTACCATTGATATTCAATTATGATTTTGCCATTAGTATAATTTCTTAGAAGTCATGGATTTCCTAGATTTCTATGTATTACAGTCAAAGATTGAATTTAGAAAAAAAAAAAACGTGTCATTTTAAATAAATAATATGAAATTCAATTTTTATGTCCTTTCTATCATTACTTTAAACTTACCAAATTCGATAAATGACTAATTTACCGTTTTTCAAACAATCGTTTAATTTTGTCGCTCAAAATTCTAGGTACTTGGATCAAATTACGAGTTTACCTACATTTCTTGGTCGATTACAAGATCAAATGTAAAATAAAATCAATATTACATGTTGATGTATTCTGACACCATAGTATTCCTTGGGGTGCGATGTCACAAAGTAAAAGATTTATTCTCGTCTATATTTTCTCATATAACTTTTTTGGGAAGAAAAAATTCTCGCACATCGACTAGAGCGAGCACGGAAACGAACCGAAGTATAAAAAAGTGAGTGAATAAATACAGATTTGTCGAAAGAACGATAAAAAAGTAAGAAGAAGGAAAGACGTAAGTGAAGTCGTAGAGAATAAGCGAGGCGGGAAAATGCCCGCCTGAAATATAACTATCATCGTGAAAACGCGGCTTTTCTCCTCAACGTTTGCGTTGCCGTCTCGTTAGTACGAAAAACACGCTTTCCCACTTGCAGAGAAGAGAACTCGCTTGCCGTCGAGCCTCTCTTGCATTTGCTTCAGCCCTCTCCCTCGCTCTTTCGGTCCGTGTTTCACTTCGCAGAGGCTCCATTATCTCGGGTATCCCCAATGTCGATTGAATTTTCGGATCTCCGCAGGAATACTTTACATTATTCATAAAAATCCGACTCTAAAGTGTCTTCTATTCCTTCCTGTCATTGCGCACCCTCTATCGCTCTCGAGCGCAATTCCCAGTTCCTTTCACACTTCTCGAATGAAAAAAGGGATCAATTATTTACTAAGATCTGGATAACAAGAACGAGAGGTAAGTCGTTGAGCTTGAGTGTATACTCAAAACCGAGGTTTCTCATCTGTAACATTGCCTGCTGCCAAACGAATTATTCTATCCAGAAAGAAACATGGAAATAACATTTATTTGCTTACAAATACTCATTTATTTATGTAAATATTGAAGTAAGGAGAGAATAGTTATTTCTCATATTTGATATCATCTATCTGCTTCCTTCATTTGTTGACTAAGGTAAAAAGCCCAGTTGCTGACCGTGCATCATTTTATGCTATACGTATAGATATATTTTTATCCAAGTTAGCGTCTCCCACCATTCAACGACGAGCCATTGGGTAGCCGTGTCATTAATTCGTTTACTTTTACGTCCTCGTTTATCACGAAGAGAATTTGCACAGCTAAAGTGGTTTTTCGTACAGCTTCACTAACTGCGCTAAGTATGTTACTAAATAAGAGATATAATATAGCTGGAACAAGTGGTATTCGTTATGCGATCGAAAGAAGGAAATGATCGGAGGTAAATTTACGTAAAAGAAGTGGATGTAAAGGTTATGTTACCACTACCGCTTATGATGTAAGTACATACGCTGTGGGGTATCTGAAAGCTGCAGCGGGACTTCGCTAAACTTTACGACTTCGACCCTGACTTCGTGACCTCACTCGTAACTTCGTCGCCCTTATCCCAAGAGAACGACCCAGAAGATCCGAAAATGGGGATCTCGTAACAGCCCCCCCCCGCCCTTGTGGATAGCTGCTCAACTCTGACCGCCACTGGTCTAGATTTTACCATGATTTACGGTTTAGTCTAACAATAAGGATCTAAGTGACTAAGACTAAGGAGAATACCTATAACGACACGCCATTAACGGCAGTAGGTAAACCTGATGTCCGGAAAATCGTTGAGGGTGCGGTTAACAAACTTCATTGAAACAATAATGTATTAGAGTACTTAAAGTTTGTCATATCCTAAGTAAACGTTTGGGTTTCAAGAGCCTTAAAGCCCCTTCTTAAGATAATGTTATGCACATAACACAATCTGTACAGATTCTGAGCATCGTAACTTTTGATTTTTGCTTCAATTATTGAAAAAAAAGTTCATTCGAATAATTTATAAATATCCTGTTTTCGTTTATTTCGAAATGTCAAGATGATCGTCATTACTCAGGCTTATGGAGTGTTCGTACGCTAAATTTACATTTCTCTCAACTTCTGCTATATTAGTCTCAGACAGTAGATTATGTAGCTAATAAGTGCTGTATTACTCGTAGACACTGCGAATTTAATCAAGAAAGTAAAAATAAGGAATTGTAATGGAAATTTTAATAAGACTCCCAACTGCAAAAAATATTGAAATAACTCAGGATCCTCCTCAATAGCGCAAGACAATGCATTCCGCCCAGTACGCATATGTAAAATCCATCAAAATATTTTATAAAAAGTGTTTGAGTATATGGGAAAAGTCTTGCAGCGATAATGAGAATGCAAAATTGTTTAATTAATTTTCACAGTCGGCAGTTTCTTTGAATTTTTTCATTAATTTTGTAAACGCGTACATCAGATTGGAAATATAAGTTTTATGTTTACATAACTTTACCATATGTTTCACATCTAAATTTTATGTTCTGATATCAGCTTTTGAAAACCGATTTATAGAATGTACAATAAATGGCAACATCTCTGATCTCTAGGCCGGAGACCGATTTTGTGGCTAAGTTAATAATCGAGAACGATTCGGTCGAGAGAAGATCGAGGAGAGTCAAGGCTCGTTGGCCCTTTAACGAATGTCCGGTCGTAGGGCGCCGTTCCATCAGGAACCTCCCTCGTTGCACATCCTACTACCCTATTATACCTAGTACGAACTACCGTAACACGCGGCATCGCTTCCCTTCAGTTGAATAAACAGCCATAGCTTACAGTTCGAAGTAGAATCGGAAACGCTGAGTCAGACAGACAAAAGTAAGCGTATCAGTGATTCTACATCGAGAGCTATGTGAAATGTCAGTGAGCTTAGAACTTTGTCCTGAATATTTCCATAAACCGGTTAACGCAAATCTCGTTTGGAATGCGGGGGCTATCTCGGGTTGGATCGTACTGGAATTCTCAGAACTCTCGTGCATCGTTCTGCACGTATGTATGTGTATGCTCGGAGAAGGACGAAGGGTATTTGTATGGTTGTGTACAATTTATGGGTCACACGTATATGAGCTCGAATATGAAGTCCCCTCGACACTACCTTCCGGGTAATGTATTCCTATGCTGTTACTGCTACTGAGACGGGCATGTGTTTTAGAAAGAATAACAAGCTGTGCTGGTAGCGTAAAGAATTTGAAAAATGCCCTAAACTACAAACTCGTCCTATTGGCTACTTCAACCTGCTCTGCACTACCGACAGTGGGTTAAATCTGCAACGACCCGAGATTCACCGATGCACCGCTGAGACTCTGAGAACTGACAAGCTGCTTCAAACGTATACCAGCAACGCTAAACCGTTTTCTCGTCTTCTTTTTTCATAAGTGAATTATTTCTGGAATGAGGCGACCCCCTCCTGCAACTTCCATACCTTGAGTAGGCAACTAGAATTTTCCGCTTCGATACCGAGTACCACGTTGCCTCATCTTCTGTGGCCTCTACCTACCTAGTACGTTACTTGAAAACGATTCAGCGATGTAGCGGGTTGTGCTCCAGGGTTATGGAAATCTTTCGCATATACATATTCCACGAGAAAGCGAGATGGCTCGGGTGTTGAGCGAAGCGATGCAGCGATGGAGAAAAGCGAGGGCTGAGGTAATGGAAGTTGCGTGTCAGACGACCCTCGCCTCTCTAGCCTCATTTTATAGTCACGCTATGTATTGGGTAACTTTGATCGCAATTTTTTCTCTCAATCCGGCACTACCCAGGCGCCACTTTACAATGCCAAGTATCAAGTTCAAGACGCGTTATTTTATTGCAGACAGGAAATACGATTTCCAATGAAAAGGTAAGCGAAATGCAAACGTTTTTACTTGAGTTGTTTGATCAGAATTATGTGTAGTAGATGATAGCCATGTTCTAATAAAATTTCCAAAGATCTTGTATCTCCAGAAATTTATACAAAAGTAAATAGAGGAGACATGACCATAGTTTTTGTTCTTCATATAATTGATTTAAGGCTTGAACGACCAATGATTTAAAAATTAGTTGTTAATTTGCCAAAAGGTCAACGAACTGTAAAAATAAGTGTATACAATTGTCTTCAAGTATTTACTAGTAATTTATATTAATGACAGATCAAAATAAAGAACTTAAAGTAGAAAGATTTTTACAAATTCGTTTTACAAAATTACTAAAAACAATTTTATTCTCTTGTACATTAAATACTCCTTCATTCAGATGATCTTGTCACTATAATTACATTTTTTCTGTGTCTCGTCATAGATCCTACGAGTAAAAAACTATTATAAAAGCATTTTTTTTAATTATCCTGGCACGAACGCATGCACTACGTGTGGAATGTTTATATACTTTTTCATATTATTATTTTATTACATAATCTTTATTTTGAATTGCGTGGTGTTGTGTTGCTTATGAGGTTTACGAGGATTACTCATGTGCGATCTGAAGTGTGAGCATAATGACCTCTGAGCACGACACTGAAAGCCAATCAGAACAAGTGAAGAGGTTCATTTATATATCGCACTTCGAGATGCCGTGACATACATTTTTTAGAAAGGTATTCAATTCACTGAAGGGTCTGCAATCACAACGAATTTCAACGAGGTTTCTCACAGCATGTAATAAGAGTAAATTAGGGTGAACTGAATTTAGGTCCATAAATTAGGTTAGAAGAGTACACGTACAGAAGTATAAATATGCGCGTAACGCGTTCATTAGCGTCCAATTATTTTCACTCGAGCCGTTGATTCACATTGTTGGAGGGACGAGCGCCAAGGGGACACGAGGCGCGTGTATACGCAAGCGGCGCACGATATCACGTCGAAGTGGCAAGCAAGATCGATTGCACGGTTAACATACAGAACACCTGCGCCGCGATATCGCGCGACAACGAACTGTTCGAGTAGAGCGAACGAGTAGCCGCGGCAGTAGCAGCAACGAAGCAACAGTGTGAAACACCAAATGCACGAATAAATCACTCTACAGGGAGCCCAATGTGTCAACAAAAGTCAGGTTCGACTGTTTCTATTTGTTGAAATACTTTATAGTGACATTCTAACGTAATAACAAACATTAGGCATATTCTACATCCTCAATCGTACTTTATAGTAAACATAAATGTAACTTGACAATCGTCTGTGGCAAAAATATACAAACATAAGACGTCATCTACTCGGTCTCCCTGAAAAAATCCTAGATTAAAAATCTCAAGACACGCTTATCCCAATCCAAATTAATAACATTATGTGAGGAATCGTAATATTATCTTACTATTGTAACCCATGTGCGTCTTCTGGTATACTGCTAGAGTTTACCACTACGGTCTAGTACTATTAGGCTGGCTTAGCTGCTAAGTGTTGTTGAATAGTACTGTTATAGCACTGAATATTAACCAATGTCCTCATACTCTGACCGTCAGTACTGCCAAGATAACATAGCCGGCACTCAACCGAAAATCCTCTAAGGTCTACTGGGTGTGGATTAGGCCAAAACTAGTTTTATCGTTGGCGAGCAAAGTTTGTCAGTACCAACCTGACATGCGACTGAGTAGTGGAATCGCATTCCCCTGACAGTTGTGTTTCGTTCTGGTTGAACAATATTGACGGCACACTGCCTACAGTCGTAGGAGTACTGAGCGTATCTTGCGATGATACTTATCATATTGGACTCTGAATATTGCTCATACGATCGTGGCTTACAGTCATCTGAGTACTAGGCACTTCCCAAGTGCAGTTGGCAGACAATCGACGTGTCAACGTTGATCGAATTGTACTTCGATAGTTGGGCCGACGTTGTGCCTACGATGTTACGCTACAAGTGACGTTTACCTTACTTTCGCGGTGTCGGTATGCCAGCGACGAGTTCCTATAGAATCAAAGTTTCTTCACGAATTCTCGCCAAATCAGAATCATTTAAAATTTATTGGTCATATTTATGTCCTATGTACATGGCATTTAGTACTTAGGAGTTTTGGTCATCGGTGTTTACAAATTGAATAGCAGACATTATTGATATTATTTAAAATTGATTGATTCAAACTTTGAAATTTGTAATTGCCATATTTTTATTTCAATATAAGAACCAGCGCGACCTAAATAAATTGTCCGTATCCCTTTGCATTCAAGTTGTATACATTTTGGATTTGACGAGCCACCTTTTTAAATTATCCACTTATAAACAAAATTTACTTTATATTTGCAATCAGTGCCCTTAATCAGTAAAGCATGAAGCATACATTTTTACTCATTATGAATTTCAACAAAAAATTTTGCAATTCAATAAAACGGTTCGAAATGCAAAAAGTTATTTAAATTGGATGAAACTCGGTATTCACAGATTTTTGTGGTCGCTGATTACGAATCTGAACCCAAAGTTCAGGTTGACTTAAAATGATATTGGGTCTGCCGTGTAGATTGTCTGGTTTTTTTTCTTGATACAGAATGAGCGTTCCAACAAAACACCGAAAAACCGTAATTCGAGCAAACTCAATATTTCTTTTGTGCTTTTGACCGCATTGTTGGATTCATCCGTTTAATTTAATATTTCTGATTTAAATTTCGTCATTTTGAGTTGAGATTCGTAAACTTTGATCTGAAAATTCACAGAGTATCGAATTTCGTGGAAACCAAATGACGTTTTGAATTTTGGTACGAAAATTGGATCCCGCATTTTGGAAATAGCTGAATATTGAGTTCTAATTCATAATCAGTGATCTCGAACAACTCTGACTACCGAGTTTCAAATCAAGTGACCTTTTGCATTCTTAATGCAATAATAATAATGACGGGCGCGCCAAGTTCAATATTGGATTCGAGTACCGATACGACTGTTGTTATCATTCGGTCATGAAATTGACGCCTGGCTTACGTTGGCCAGTAGTGTCGCGCCGACTTTCTAACTCCAGCAACCGCACTTGGGTTGGCACTCTACTAGTCGGAGCATCTCCTTCATACTATCAATTAACTCGGGCCCAACCGCGATCCAGCACACTCCACCACAACCACCAGACTCCTTACTTCGGATAGCGATGGTCAATCGTTGGACCAGTGTGATCATTCCGGAGTTACCCCAACATTGACTCAGAAATAGTTCTGTACTTCCCCAGAACTGATCGCCAGTACCGACAATGTTGGCAACAGTACTCCACCAGGACACAGCCATAGTTTGAGATTCGCCCATGGGGAGCAACTTAGTCTCCGCTAAATATCAACGAGTCAATCTAGGAAGCAGAATGACTCAATTATTATCGTAATTAGAGGAGCGGGAGAGCTGGAAAGCGAAACGACGAAGCTAGTCTCGACAGCATCAATTTTCACTGAATACTCCTTATGGTACAATATACCTTGACGTTTTCTAATAATTAAAATATCCCTGGAGGATATATATGATTCCATCGATCCACCGTCCTCGTTCTCCCTCGCTTTCCCTTTGATTAACCGTACTTCTTGGAAAATGTAAAGTTATGATACCCCAGAGGGCCACGGGGGAAGGTAAGAAGCATAGTGCTGTATACATCAGATAAACCAAGGTAGGTTGAAGAAAAGTGGTCGCCCTGGAGAAGGAACTCTCTCTTTCGTGACTCCTCAACGAAAAATGACTAAAACGGCGGTGAAGTAGAAGCTGTCTACTGACAAATATATCACGCAGCAAGAGACGACAGGCCGCTTCTTATAATATGTCGTTTATTGCGCAAAACAGTCTTCGTACAAACGAGGTTCTCAAAGCTTGTGTGTATAGATATACACCAACGTCAGAACATCGTAAAATTTCATCATTGTTGTCTCATAATTTCCTTGCAGATTTTCGATCTTGTCGAGACACTTTTTTTCCACTAAAAAAAGCGCATGCGCGCTTACGTTAGCGTCTGAAAAGTCCATTTACTACAGCGACCGTCTTCAATGTTACATTTTTTACACTAAACTGAACTAGCTTCCAAAGACTTTCCTGATAACCAATCAAAGCGCTAATAAAATGGCTCGAGCAGTGGGTTACGATATTTGAATAGTTAATGGATATATCGTAACACATAAACTCTCTGAGAGTAGACTAGCGTCAATACCGTTGCCAGTAATCGAATACATATGATAATAATGAAAAAATATGCTTTGCGTTTTTCAAATGGGGAAAACGCTTGTTATTGCATCGTAAGGCGATGAAAAACATCTACTCAGTATTTTTATTTCACGTCATGAACTCCATTAGTTCAGTCACATCCATACATGTTTTACATCGTCTTAAACATATTTAAAGCCATGGTGGAACGGCATATAACGATTTCCTCGAGAAAACAGTATGCGTACTAAGTGAAAAATAATTTTATTGTTATTTTACTACTAATAAGAAATTCACTTGTAGATTAACTTTTTTGTATCTTGAGGGTTTAGTATAATTCAATACGAACAGATCTATATGCTTGGCTTTTTAGGCATCATTGATATTACAGAATTACACGCGTTCGAAATTTCGAAAGATTTAATTTCATGCCCCAGCAACGAATTGAAAAACAAATCGAATCTACTGTGAGTAGAAACTCCAGTATGAAAAAATCTCATAAAAGTTATTGGAGCATGTAAAATAAATCAATTAAATAAAATTATAATGTGACGTATATTTCTCAGTACTTGGTTTATGCATCGCCTCTGATTCTATTTATACTATTTTATATACAACTGACGTCACAGATGCCACGAAAAAGAATCCATGGTATCGATGTATCGAAGAAGCAAGGCTTTGTTATGCAGTTCGTCTTCGGCTCACGAACAGAAATAATATTCATTGAAGTTCTCTGAATAAAATAAAATCTGCATACTTAATTTCTTTTCTTAGCTCGTTTCCCGATAATTTCAATAAAAGTTTATTAAAGCGGGCGAATAACATATTGTGAAAAAATAGAAATATTTGCGGTATCACAGTGTGTAATTTTTGTAGTTTAAATTAGAATTTAAATTTGATGTATTATTTTTGAATAAATATATTCATACTTATCTGCTGAAAATTTAATTACATGTAATTCTCATTTTAGAAAACCATTTTTATGTTATAGAAGGGTGAAATGCGAGCAGATACATCTCCTTCTTTTTGTAGATATCATTTAAAACACGGTACTATTACGATTTTTTATTTGAAACGGGCAGTATTAAACTGATTTGTTAAAAAATCATAACTCTGCAGCGCTCATTACCGATCGTCATAATCCTCTTTTATGTCTTTTCACTCAGCCATTCCTCTCTATATTCTCTGTTTTGTGTGCCGTTTCTCATCTCTGTTCTCTTCATTCTATAGAAACAACAATGGGCTTCGAAAACTCTTGAAAAATTGTATAGTCTCCGTATTGCTTTACGATGTGTCGTTTCTTTCTGTAATCTTGAAATAAAGAAAAAAATCACCTTACCTTATTGCTGTAGAGTAATCGTAAAAGCATCTGAAATAAAACTGCAGTTTTTTTAAATTGCAGTGCGTCGTAATTAATAAGTTGTGATATTGAAAAGAAGTAAATGAAAAAGACGAGTTATTTGTAGGTTATACCATTTATGTAGCTCACTTCATCAATAGAAATTATATACTGTTTTGCTTCCTCTTAGCTTTGTTTTTGAGAAAACATTTTCTTTCACTGAGATGATCAAAACACCTTAATATCACGTTTAGAAAATATGTCCGATGTGCGTGCCAAAGATGGACGTTAAGACGATAATTGTCGCGGATTTTGAGCTATTGTGCTGAAACTTTACACAGAAATTGAGTTACCACCATAGTTATTTGGTATTAAGATTATCTTGAGTCGACAAAGAGATTCAAAGTTTATACATTTTTTCGTTTTTTACATTTTTCTCAAAACCATTGGTGCTTGTTGTTAATTGTGGCAACAATCTATAGGGTCAAATCTAATTTTTATTTATTTATTTTTTGCAAAATAGCTTTAACTTGAGCAAACGTCTAAATATATATCGAGATAAAAACTTCTTAAGCTTCTAAAACTTCTTATACTTGATTAAGGGTGCAGGATCAGTCATCAGATCGAAAAAAATCATTTTTCTGAAAATTTTTCATCTGAAAGTATAACATCTCAGGAATAACCGGAGAAAATTTCAAGTCGATCGGACTAAAACTTGCAGAGATACCGGTTATTTCGTACTCATGTTCCAAGTGTAGTAAAATCATAGTGCCGGAAAATTCTGAAACTGCATATCGTTTTATAAACTTTATAACTGTTTTTTCGACTTTATCCACTCTAATGAAGTGTTCTAAACAAAGCTGCAAAAAAAAAATTGAATTTCAAGAATTTCAATCGCGTGGAATTGCATTTATAATGTAAATTAGAAAAACAAATCATTATTATACTTTTATTTACACCTTAAACCTGTAATCGCGTTTTTCTCGAAACTACATTTTTTAAGTTCGTGCGTAACATAACTCAAAAAGTAATGCACCGATCCTAATGAAATTTTGCAGGCATCTTTTATATGATGAATACTCGCGGTTGAACGATCGTTTTTATTTATTTATTCTTTTAAATCTTTTTTACAAGCAATACTAGGCTGATTTTTTAAGTGAAAATTATACCTTTAAGTTCATAACCATGCCAAAGATTGAAAATCGCATATTTTTCAAAATAAATTCGTTCAACCGCGAAAGAAACTAATATACTGTAACGGTATTAAACGTTAACATTGCCCTTAATGGGCTTGTTCGGACTCGAGCAGGAAGGAAAGTAATTTTAGGCTTTTGTAATAGGTAGAAGTAGGGTTTATTCAGATAAACATATAAAAATTATGCGATACATCCGAAAAAAAATATAAAAGATTTAATTATCTGATCCTATTGTTCTCGGTATTCTGGCTACCTCGGGCCTTACATGTAATTATTTCCGGGCACTCGAGTGCAAATACAATCGTGTACGCAAAAAAAATCTAGAATATTTATGAAGATCCTCGGTAATATGTTTTTAGTTGGTGACAGATTTTAGACGATGGTCGTAGTATGCTCTATAATTTGTGAGAAGACGTTGATAGTTATATGATGCAAATATATTCGTTAATTAATGATATAATTGATGATAATGCAGTTGAGCGTTATTCGATAAATTTGTTTAACCTTCGTGTTCCGTGGGTATGCTATTTAGCACGCGTACCGTCGGTAACTAGCCGGCCGCTGCTGATAGAATCGCGACTAGCCTTGTGTCTACTACTGACTCGCTACAGACCCGTCGGTGGGCGTGGAGTTTCCTGCTGATATAACAAAATTTTTTAGAGGTCGACTTGCGCGTCCACCCGACCGCCGCTACGATCCGGCGTCAGTGGGATGCATTCCGAGTGCATGCGCAGTGACTCGGTATTTCAGGGCCGTAGCTTGTATATTTCTCGTTTAATATTTTGCCTCCAATCTATCTTTTAATTCGTTTCCCTACTGAAATTTCTATCATAATTTCCTGGTCTTGACTATGAAGATCTTATCTCTTCGTTATTTAAAATATTTCGGAACGTATTTCGTGTCAGAGAGAGAAGACTGTTGAGTTTGCTTGATTAGATAGCTCCGTCCGTGGCTACTAGTGTGAGGAAAAGAGACAGAGATAGACCGCTCTGTTGATGTTTGGGTCTACGGTGCGTCGGCCTTGAACGCAGCACCAACTCAGCTGCTTCCCGTCAAATGTACGTCAGGTACCACAGCTGGGCTCTCTTGGTACCAGTGCGGCTGCACCTAGCGAGGGTTGGTTGCTCTTCCTTCCTGGTAGCTGGACTTCTGCGTTGGCGGGACCTGCGAACAAAACTGTTCCCCGAGTGCCGAAATTCTGGTCTTTTTATACCAGAATCCCCTCCAGCTGGCCCATGCTTTCGGTATCACTATAGTTGGTGGCGGTCCTGTAGCCCATGTCCTGTAGCCCACTGGTACGTCATTTTAAAAATCGTCGTTGGCCTTTTAATACTCCGTTGCCTGTATTTTTCAAACGGAATAACGGGACTTGGCCACCGATATATCGGCCTAATGGTGAGAGTGACAGCTCGATAGCGGTCCGTTGTTGTGTGCGTACCGAGCGTCGTGAGTAGCCAAGTATAGGCCGATTTTACTCGGTGTGCGTAACGCGCGGTAGCGATGCCTTAGTGTGTGCACCGCGCGTTATTAGATAGACCGTACGTTACATTGTCCCCCGATCCGAGGGGAACCTGTAAACCGGTGAACCGAGGATCTTTGCGATGCTATTATTCTCTCTTTTTTTTTTTTTTTTTTTTTTTTTTTTTTTTTTTTTACTGTCGTCTGCCACCATGCTATTCTCTTCTTATCTTATTTGAATTTATTTTCTTTTCTGTTCTTGTCGTTAGCTTTTTAATTCCAATTCTTTCCTATTTTTGTTTCCTCATTATTCCTGTCTATGGTTATTAATTCCTTACTCTATTTCGATTATCTATTACTTATTATTGTTTTTGTTTTTATTATCGTTGTAGTTATTATTGTTCCTAAAAATATTCTGTTCACCTCGGTGAACTTCCCTCACTCCTCTTGTTGTTCCTTCTGCTTATCCAATTCCGTGTCGATCTTCCGGTGTTCCATTATACTCATATGGACAGACGGTCTGCCCCACATCCGACACCCTGTTTCTTCCTACTATGGCCTTTAAGCTGTTATTTACCATTTTTTCGAGTCCGTGGGATTCCTCTATTTTTTTCTCGAATTTCATCACCGACGATTGGAATTCATGAGGCGTCGGTGGTGGTACTCCTCGTATGGCACACGTCTCTCTGCTCCCTTCTTTACGTTCCGTCCGTGGGTCCCCCAATTGCCAAAATCCACCGACCAATTTAGCCACGACCATGTCTCGAACGGCGACACATTTGTTGCGAGCATCGACGGAAATCTCACTGCCACTGTCGATCATACTCTTCACAGTCACCCCCTCGACCTCCACAGGAATCTCAGGACACCGAGGATGTACATCGTCGTACCATTTTTCCTCCTTCCTCGGTTCCTCTCGTAAGAATTCTCGTGGATCTTCGGTGACCGTAAAGACCGGGTAGTCTCTCGCATCTTGATCATTGCCGCTCCATTTTTTCGCCGCTTCTTCAGACTTATTCCGCCGATTATCGACCTTACTGAGGGTTGCAATTCCCTGTTCTTGGCTCGAAAGTTTCGGTTTTTCAGTATTCCTCGGAATGGCTTGGTTCTTGGATGGCTCACGTGCAAATTTCCCCTCGTCTGTCTTCGACTCTCCTTCCATTCCCATCTCTTTTATTACTCTTCGTTCCTTCCTTTTCTTATTCTTCTTCTCCACTACCTCACTCCGCTCCTCTTCTTCCCGTTTCTGTCCTTCATTTATTTTCGTTGCGCCTCGTCTTCTGCTTTCTTCCTTCTTAATCCTTTCCACGGGCGCAACGTCTAGGCGTTTCCCGGATTATTTACCTGGGAACCGCTCTGTTGGGCTCGTACTGTTGGTGTTATCGTGTGCTCGATAAATGGTCCAGGAGGATGCCCCTGGATCACATTCATTTGTCTGGCTGGTTCCTGCTCCCTCCTAGGAGTTGGTGGAGGTGTCTGCTGCCATGCCGCTGGTTGAGAATTTCCTTGAGCGCGTGGTAGAGGCGGAGGCGTTTGATACCGCGGCGGTTGTTCTGGCGGCGTCGGCTGCCATGCCTGCGGTCGCGCAGTTCCATTATATGGATGGTTCTGCCACCGTGGCCGGTTCTCCATGTCCCGTGGCGCCTGCCACTCATTCCGAGGTGGTCCACGCCATCCCTGATCTCTGGTTCCTCCACGTCCTTGAAACTCTCTCCTTTGGCCGCCTCTTTTGCTGTTCAGAGGTCCTGCCATGTCGATGCTTTCTAGTAACTCGAGGAATTCCGGTACTGCGCTGATCTGACGTATCCTAACCGCACATCGGACTTCTTCATCAAAATGCCTGGCCAGGCGACGGATAATGGCCTCATCAGACATTTTTTCCTCGAGGTCACGAGCATTTCCAAAAATTAAAGTGGCATACTCGGCTCTCGTACGGTTTTGGCCTTCCGTATCGTACGTTCCGAACTCGAGATTGCTTCGGACCTTGTCCTGCATTTCTCGTGTCCAATACCGCGCCGTAAGTGCCTCTGAAAATTCAGAGAAACTATGGATTGTACTTTCCACTAGATGCCACCAATTTTTCGCTTGGCCCTCTAGTGCGTCCTTAATAACAAAACGCACGTCCGATCCTTCAGTGCCGGCTGCTTCGCAGTATTCCTGTAGTTCCTTGAGGAATTTCATCGGTCGTTGTTTGCCATCAGCTGCAAATTTTGGTGGTTTCTGTGATACGGCCTGGAAACGTGTGAGGTTTCCTGCCTGCAACATTGAAAACCCACAGGCCGAGCTATTCATGCCGGTGGTCACGCGTTGTTCCAATTCTTTTATTCTTGCAGCGTGATTTTCGTTGACCGCCTGATTTTTTTTTATTCGCTCCTTGGCCTCCTTCATTTCCCTCTCAAGCCTTTCCCGAATCATTTGCTCGTTAACAATGATATCCCGCTGGTAATCGTTAACTATTTCTTGGCCCTTAAGGATCTCTTGCCGGACTGCCTCAATTTTAGTATCCGTCCTTTCCTCTGCTTTGGTGATACTGGTTTCGACGTGTTCTCGCATATTCTCCTTGAGCGTTGCTGTCCTTGAGATACAGGAATCATTTGCGTCGTTTAATTTCGCCTGGATCCTCTCGAGGTTCTCATCTTGTCCTTCTTTCATGTTTTGTAAGAAGGCCATGATCTGACTCATACCGACCGGATCAGGAACAACAGGGAGAGTATTTCCTAATACTGGAGTCGATTGACCCTCCCCTTGTATACTTGACTCGTTTAAATCCATTGTTTGCGTTATACTATGGATCTCAGATAAACGCGCAATTTCTTCACGGTCCTGTCTACGCTGGTGTCTTAGTAGACCGTCTGCTGTGGTAGATTCCCACGCGAGAGACCGATCTAACAGAGATGTACTGAGTTCTTGACTCGCGTCTAATAATGCCTGCTGGACTAAACGATTGGCGAACGTCGATTCGAAACGCATACTTCCACTACTTGGCACCCACTACCAGCCTTTTTTTCCTATGCTCGAGTCCCTGTTCGGGCGCCAAATGTAACGGTATTAAACGTTAACATTGCCCTTAATGGGCTTGTTCGGACTCGAGCAGGAAGGAAAGTAATTTTAGGCTTTTGTAATAGGTAGAAGTAGGGTTTATTCAGATAAACATATAAAAATTATGCGATACATCCGAAAAAAAATATAAAAGATTTAATTATCTGATCCTATTGTTCTCGGTATTCTGGCTACCTCGGGCCTTACATGTAATTATTTCCGGGCACTCGAGTGCAAATACAATCGTGTACGCAAAAAAAATCTAGAATATTTATGAAGATCCTCGGTAATATGTTTTTAGTTGGTGACAGATTTTAGACGATGGTCGTAGTATGCTCTATAATTTGTGAGAAGACGTTGATAGTTATATGATGCAAATATATTCGTTAATTAATGATATAATTGATGATAATGCAGTTGAGCGTTATTCGATAAATTTGTTTAACCTTCGTGTTCCGTGGGTATGCTATTTAGCACGCGTACCGTCGGTAACTAGCCGGCCGCTGCTGATAGAATCGCGACTAGCCTTGTGTCTACTACTGACTCGCTACAGACCCGTCGGTGGGCGTGGAGTTTCCTGCTGATATAACAAAATTTTTTAGAGGTCGACTTGCGCGTCCACCCGACCGCCGCTACGATCCGGCGTCAGTGGGATGCATTCCGAGTGCATGCGCAGTGACTCGGTATTTCAGGGCCGTAGCTTGTATATTTCTCGTTTAATATTTTGCCTCCAATCTATCTTTTAATTCGTTTCCCTACTGAAATTTCTATCATAATTTCCTGGTCTTGACTATGAAGATCTTATCTCTTCGTTATTTAAAATATTTCGGAACGTATTTCGTGTCAGAGAGAGAAGACTGTTGAGTTTGCTTGATTAGATAGCTCCGTCCGTGGCTACTAGTGTGAGGAAAAGAGACAGAGATAGACCGCTCTGTTGATGTTTGGGTCTACGGTGCGTCGGCCTTGAACGCAGCACCAACTCAGCTGCTTCCCGTCAAATGTACGTCAGGTACCACAGCTGGGCTCTCTTGGTACCAGTGCGGCTGCACCTAGCGAGGGTTGGTTGCTCTTCCTTCCTGGTAGCTGGACTTCTGCGTTGGCGGGACCTGCGAACAAAACTGTTCCCCGAGTGCCGAAATTCTGGTCTTTTTATACCAGAATCCCCTCCAGCTGGCCCATGCTTTCGGTATCACTATAGTTGGTGGCGGTCCTGTAGCCCATGTCCTGTAGCCCACTGGTACGTCATTTTAAAAATCGTCGTTGGCCTTTTAATACTCCGTTGCCTGTATTTTTCAAACGGAATAACGGGACTTGGCCACCGATATATCGGCCTAATGGTGAGAGTGACAGCTCGATAGCGGTCCGTTGTTGTGTGCGTACCGAGCGTCGTGAGTAGCCAAGTATAGGCCGATTTTACTCGGTGTGCGTAACGCGCGGTAGCGATGCCTTAGTGTGTGCACCGCGCGTTATTAGATAGACCGTACGTTACAATACTAACTAAATCTTTTCCATTTTTTAATTTCAGATAATCCTGTGAAGCCATATACTAAGCACCGCACGCCGTCTTTTTTTTGAAGCGCCGACGAATCACTGCCACCAGTGTATAAATAATGAATATTTTTTTAGTGACAAAATTCTTGAAGACACTTTAAACATTACTCTTTTATATGTAAAGACTTTCAAGTAATTATATTTATTCAGAACTGAGAAAAAATTCTCAAAAAAATGCTTTTTTTCGACCTGATAACTGATCCTGCCCCTTTAAGTCATAAATAAGTAGAACATTGATTAATTTTTTAAAAAAGGATGTACGGTATGAACGCGGTATGACATTTTTTGTTAAAAAAAAAAAAATTTCGAATCGATCTAAATTATGCTTCTAACGTATTTGAAGAAACCTGTAAAGCAGAAGCTTGACCTTGCCAATGCCTTCCTCATGAAGATGAAAATGATCAAAATATTTTCTCATAAAGATTGCTTTGCAAAAGATGTAAAATAATGAGGAAGCCAGTTGCAAGGTTTTACTTTCCAGCCTTGTTTTACGTCTTGTAACGTTTTAATTGCACCGATGGGCGAAATTGACTCTGTAAGGTTGTATTACTTTCACAATAAGATTCATTCTTATCTGAGTGTAGGAATTTTTCATTTCAAGCACTTGCCCAGAAGTTACAAAATATATTTCTCAAAACAATCCAGCGAAAAGAAATCATCTTTTACGCAGGAACTTGCAATAAAAATTCCTACACCGAAACCACAAACAAATTTGCTCTGGAGAAAATAAGATCTCGCAAAGTTTAATTGGCCCATCGTTGCAACCTGAACCTCATATGTTGAAAAAGGAAAAATATTTCCATCGTTGAACTAAACTTACAAAATTACTATTAAAATTATAAAATGCTGTAATTTTTTCCGTATTTTTCTATAATAGTATTTTTTTCTTCGCTGTAGTAACATTTTCTTTGTGATTTAGCACTGTAATTTTATATTGATGCATAATATAATTTTATTTTATATTATATTATATATTCCATTTTACCTTCAAATCTCAGTTTATGATTTCATCCCTCATATACGTACTACGTAAAGTATTTTGTAGAAATATCTATTCTAATACTGCCCAGCTTTGCCGTATATCTACAAGCTATGTATCACAATCTTCGTTGAGCCATGTAGCTTAGAAGAATTTAGAGACTGAAGGGACTGTTCCATCCGATTACAAATCAACGCGTATAGCGTACATGTTACATACTCTGTTCTTTTCTGAATACATAGTCAGCCCTACCGCTGCACCTTTTCGTAAAAACGAGAACCTGCATAAGTTTCCCAGGGTGAAGCAATAGCGAAACGACGAGCCCGTCTCCTTTACCAGTGCCGGGGCTTTAACTGAGTGAGCCTGGATGTGCTGGACGAGTGAGCCAGCGGAGAAGAAAAAGTGAGAAAGAAGCGGTGCGAGCTACACGACAGTGCTAACCAGTGTTACCGAGGAAAGTGTTGCTAGAATGTATAATATATATACGCTATCGAGGTGTACGGTGGTTGGCCAAAGGGGATCTGCTTCTGGGTGCTTGCTAGGTGTTTCGCGCGAATGGAAGTACGGTGTCCTCGCTCTAACCGCCCCTCCTTTCGCTCAACCCTCGCCACTCGCTCTTTCTTGTTCGCTCATTCTCTCGTAGTCCTCGCACCATCTTCTCTGCATCCCGACTACCATCTCTACTCGTTCTGCTTCCCTCCGGTGGTGGAAGTCTCGGCTAGTGCTTTCGGCCCGTGACACTAGTACGTACTAAAGGGGAAATGTGGGAATGGCAAGACTTTAACTTCATTATGCCAGGGCGCTTTAATTTCCACACTGGGTAAGCGCGCGGTACCTGTACTACGCAGCTCTTCGCAAAAAGTAACATCCAGTGGAAATACAGAAAGGCGTAACTATATACCACGGTAGAAAAAGAAAGAGACGAACTCGCGCGAGCTCTTGAAAGCGAAGGAAACTCGGGAGAGATTGGAGGTAGGCGAAAATTCACGAAATACTGCGAAATGTTACCAAGGTCTACAGGTATATAACTACCAGTAGAGAACTTAGAAGGTATGGTAACACAAAAAGAAGATTACTCGTTGCGCGTCCGAACACATGATAAAATGTTCGTGTTGTAGGTCTTGAACTTTTGGATAGAATTGTAACTTGTAACTGTCTAGTACGGTACAGCATTCAACGAAAATTGTACCCACTTTTCTTAGAGTATTAGAGCCTTATCTTCATATACTACTATATATTATTATAGTATATTATTATAGTATATTTACACACCCGGGGGCACTGTTTTAGAGTCCCTATAGACAGAGTCTGGAGTCTGGATCGACACGCACGCTAACGTGTGTTATCAGTTGCGGGCACGATGTCATACACGAGCTTGCAGAAAACTGATGGAACCAATCAGAAATCGCTTCGACATTGTCCAGACTCTATCTATAGGGACTCTAACTGTTTACGCATCTAGCATCGCTGCGCCGCGTATCTTAAGGCGAAACCTCTAACTCCAGCGCGAGTAGAGAAACCTCTAACATGAGCGCGAAAGAGATAGGCTAACACGGCGCTCATGACGTTGTAACGGATAGTCGAACACAGTAATTTCTTAGAAAGATTTAGATTTTTATAAATCTTACTTTTTTTATTAAAATCATCCATTTATGCAGCCAAATATAATTTTATATTTTTTATTACAACACACAAACGTAAATTTTATCTTCAAATTAGGTTTGTACTAGGAATACTATAAGGTACAAATTGAACAATAAGACGAAACAACCCTAATCTCCAGGGCTGCATCGTTCGTTGCAACGAAAATTATACATCCGCTTGGGTCTCAGTGAAATTAAGAGACCAGCTGGCCCTCAATTGTCTGACATATTTACGATTAATTTCGGACCGGTATTTCGCATCGTCCGGGAAACCCTGGATTGTTGGAGACAACTTCTCGTGGTTCGGGCGTGTAACCTGAGCGACAACTCCTTCGAGTTCAACGAGGTTTTGGCTATCCTCTCGACCGTCTATAAAGGAATATGGTCGTACAAGCGAGCTGCCGCGCAATACAATACCAAACTTCGAACAGGCCGTCTTCCGAAATTACCTACGCAAGAACTTGATTATAGCCGGAAGGAGATGAGCCCTTCGTACTCGCGGTACGCATACCGCGACTAACATCGTGCTATCGACACGAATGAACTTCGAGATATATTTTCAAGAAATACGGAACACGGCACGTTTCATTTTCCCATGTGTCACGCAGTGTGATTGTGATATCGTATGTTCGGATAATCTACGTAATATTGCACATAATCGATATAATATACACGGAGAGAATGATCGTAGTATAAACAATATGTCGATGGTAAAAACTACCGTGTTTTTATGGTAATCGAGAAACAACGACTATACGTAACGAATGATATCAGAAATTCCAGTACAAATTCCTGTATATATGGTACAAATGCCCACAAATAATCATAATATTTATGAGACACCGGCACTAGGGATGCGACTACCTCAGGGATACGGTATTTTTTCCCCTAGACCTTCTCTTCGTATAAGGAATATTGTATGTATCATTATAGTTACCATCTCCAAAAACGTCTACGATATAAAAAATGTTGTGTCAAGTGCAGTGCTCTGCATTATTCAGAAAAACGAATTTAAAAATGTTAAACTTGCCAAGTGTTGATATGCTGAATGAACTAGGTAATGAAAAAAGGGTGCATAGTGGGTATTTGCATATTGTTTCCTCCTTATATTCCACCTTTCGCTAAAGCATTCTCAATGAGGAAGTATGTTGATCGATTTTTCTCGTATAGAAAGCATAGTGTAAGGTGAGGAAGGAAGCAATTATCGTTTTTGTCACAAACACTGTAAAATATTACATGAAAGCGATAGTCGATTAAAAAATAAAATCTGAACCCAACTAACAAAACTAACAAAAGTAACAAACTAACAAAAGCATAGGGAGAGATGAGGAGGGAAGTAATTAGCGTTTTTATCGTAAACGCTGTAAAATATTATATAAAAACGATTGTCAATTAAAAAATAAAACTAACTTGGAATCACTTTAGAGAGATAATTTTCCGTTATGATAAAAAACTTTTTAATCACAAATTTATGAACGTTCAACAAGCTTCAAGATTTTATCAATAAATATTCGTATTCATTGTTTCCATTTTCATTAACGCATTGTAACAGTTGGTATATTTTATGTAATTATTTTTAACAATTACTTGAATACACATTTCTCTTTATACATTCGAAACGTATTATAAATATTTTTAATAACTGATAAAAATAACCTTTTGTTAATATTAAATGCACTGGAAAACAGAATGAAACTGACCCTTTCTACCGATAAGAATTCATATCGTAACCCTTTGATATCTCACTAATTATAGAATTTGATTATACAGCACAACTCACTGAATTTGTATGAACTGTATTCCTGTTTCTGGAGTTGACAATAGGGGAGAGTTGGCTCCCTTGTGCCTCGGGGTTCTATATGCGAGTTTTCAGTGTGCTGTCGTTGTGAAATAGTTAATGTTAATGATGTCAAAACTCTTGTATTCTGAAGAAAATTATAACGAAAAAAACCTTTATAATTTTCTTTTATATAGAAATGCGATCGAGGTCTTGTGAGAATTTGAATTTAACTATTCGCGGATAGTAGATTAAGAGACAGACGAGAGGGTCCAGCACCGTCCGGTAGCGTGACAGACAGGTAATTCGAGGCGAATAGTATTGTATATCGCCTATACCAATCGATTAAATAGTTGGAGATCGTTAATCCTCAAGAAGAAAAGAGAGATCTCATCGAGCAGCCGTGGTGGACAGTCGCACCGCAAATTTATTATATTATAATTGACGTTAACACATTTTCGTTCATACTTTATTGATGGACATTAACGATTGGATCAGAACTATCGATCAACATCCAGACTTGGACAATACAACATTCAACACTGGATCCAGCGTTCCTGAGCAATAGCTCATTTATCGTAAGAATAATCTACTGCTATTGGAGTGAGTAGTATAAATTGATAAAATAATACGAAACTGCCACACGGCGTGCCGACAGAATTCTAACGATGAGGAATCGAAAATAAAATAATGTATATAAAAATAGTCATATTTCATGGTTATAAATATTGATGTATATATATGTGATAATGGCTTTATTTAATAGAATGTGTGTCTTCTTGAGCAATAAATTATACAAAATTATCATAAAGTTTAAAAATGATCATTTGTCTAACTTATCAACTAGAAAGAAAAAAACAAATCACAACAGTCTTACAAAGAAAATGTTCACTAGTCATAATTATTTGTTTATATACATTTTTACTGTATGGTAAAAACTACGATTATAAGACGATAGAAGGGATTTAGTTTAAATATCAATGTGCGTACAAAAACGTGCAATTCTTCGGTACCTAAAATAATTGCGATAAAAAAGACAAATGTAAAGGAGGGTCCATCCAGTGTGACACAGGTTGATAGGATACACAGAAAGGTTGAATGGGAACAGTAATACCCTCAAAGGAACGGCATATTAACAGCACACGACTGTTGTGCGATTAGTCAACGCCGCGTGTTAAATTTACCGCACCGACTCGGTTCGAATGTATTTTTATGTGCCAGTACCTGAGCATTACCTACTACGTGACAATGCGAATTTTAAGCGTGTTACGTTTTGAAATAGTGAATAATGGTGTCTAAACTTTCGAATATCGATTTGAAACACTTCCATCCAAAAATCATACTGAACAAATCTTTCAAATTTTGGCTACATACATATAACATATATAAAAGTGATAAAAAAGTGAGGTTATAGAACATTTGATGTCCTCAAAAGTAAATTATGTATAACGGAACATACAACAGAGTTCGAATTCCGCTTTTGAGATCAAATAGTACGTCGGGATCATAGTGCTGACGTCGATCGAGCATATACATCATAAAATTTGTCAAAAGACAAAGCAATATTTCTTTTTAATTTTACAGAAACCGAATATGTTGGAACGATGTACTTAAATAGAAAAAATTCAATTTTCGTATTTGTTTTTAAAAATAAAGGAGGACATAGATTTTTTATTTGCACATTGCTTCCTTGTGATTCTAGGCCACCCCCAGATTCTTGTCTATGGGTAATGGTTATTTGAATTCTGGCTTTCTCATAGAGGAAGTGGTAATAATATTTTCAATAGAATAGAAAATTTAGTAAAATTGGAAATTCTATAAAGTTTAAACCCCTTATTGATTCTTATCAAATTCAAGACCAAGTATTCTTGTCCCCCTAGCTAATTTATATACCAAATTTCTGTTTGATAGATGAAAATTTACGAAAGTTAGAGCATAATTATAAAAAAAATTCAATGAAGTCGTAACGCCTCGATCGATTCATGCCAAACTCAATACCGAACAACCTTGTTCCCTGGCCTATTCTTATAGAAAGTTTAAACTCGATAGCTAAAAAGTTACGAAAGCGAGAGAGACTTCTTTTTCGAAAAGTTCAAACAACCATAAAATCAGACACCCGTTAGCGATTTGGTCGAAAATTGCAGCAAACTGATACGAGTTGCGATCCGATCCGTGTGCAACATTTCAAAATGATCGAGTAACCTGGTCTCGAGATATATTCATTGCAATCACACACGCACGGGCACGGACGTTGTTTTCTAAATATGATTTCTTAACATTTTGGGACTTTTAAAGTAATTGGACATCAAAAGCTCGAGAAATTTTTTTTTTCACGATAACAGCTTTTTCTACGAGGAAGTAAAAATTGAGAAATTTTTTATGGGCTCGAAATATAGACTAGAAATATTCATACATTATTATTAGCGAAAATTCTAACTCATTTTTCATTTCAGTTAAATTATTTAAATTATTATTCATTCAATTATTAAATTTAAACAAACGAGTATACTATTCCTAGAAAAATATTTATGGAAACTCAACTAGTGGACATCGAAAATAATATTTCTGCTGCGAAAGAATTTTGTAAATACGCTTTAGGAATCAGTGACTTGAATTTTCTCTTTAGTATTAATAATATAGTTGGTATAAATGAGGTACTCAGAATAATCAAATGATAGCATCGCAATAACTCAAGTGTGGGTATAATTATGGGGACGATCCCTCGCGAAGCCGTCATGCCAAACACTTGACTCTTTTCCTTCGTCCATTTCCGAGCTTTCCCAGATGAAAGATTATTTTTGATAAGTCGTCGAGTATAATATATTTACGAGAATAGAAACCAGCGAGTATGTGTATACTACGAAGGTGCGACGGTCGATCGATCCTCGGGGAGTCCCAACATACCCATGAGCCCAAATTTCCCTTCAGAACTGCCAGTAAATTTCGAAAGCTATTAAGTTTATCGGTATAAGAGAGGTGAGTGCTTGCACGGTTCTCGTGGGTGGGGCCCCTTAACTTTTATAAATGTGCGACGAAGCTACCGGGACCTCAGTGCGGCGTACCATCACACCGCAATTTACGAAAGAAGCTCGTTTCTCATTTCGTTTAATTCACCATCGCATGATCGCCCGTTGTGTGCGCTTCAATAGCCAAGCTCCATGCACGCGCCTCTTGCGAGTCGGTGGCAAGCCCCGAGGCTAAAAGAACTTGGGTAAAGTCTCGTCTCGCGGCCTTATAAGTACGATACGAAATGCCGAGAGACGCGACGTCGGGTCGATATATGGTATCCGCACCTATCCCTATATAAATATATATATATACATAACTCCTCTTATTGAAACTCAGATAATAGTCTCATACCATCTTCCTTTCGTAATCATCATCAGCACTTCTAATTTATCTTGGCGTTAACGACTATTATATGGCTTAGCTAGTATAATTCAATAAACCAGAACATCATATTTGACGACAAGCAGGATAACAACTTGGCGATGACCAATTAAGGTAGTCTACTTGCTGCGTGAAATTTGAAGTTAGATACATTTGTCCTATAAAACAAAGACTAATTAAATTTTTCTGTATTTAATTAATCAGTTTACTAATAAACTTGAATGTACGAACTGTGTAGCATATTCAGATTAGTTTATTTATAAAAATTCTATAATTTTTCATTTGTATAGATATATCGTCTATTTCTGGTTATTAGAATGAATATTTTCTGCAAAACACAATTCAGGGTGCAAGATACGTGATCGCTATTCTAAGATAAGAAATTCTCTTGTTAAAGAATTGTAGAATTTGGTTTATTAATCAATTTTTATTTAATTGGTTCAAGCAATTACCCCCAATATTTATAATGATTCGCAAATGTGGAATTTCAATTAGGCCTCTCATTCCCGCGCTTAGAATCTCGATCACGTATCTCGCACCGTGAGTTGTGTTTCGCAAAAAATATCCATCCAAATGACCGGACATGGACGCTATATTTTTTATAAATGTTGACTTACACGGTCGCTTGTCTACAATTACTATGGTTATATAATTTTTGTTACTGATTTCTGTCACTCCGATTCGATTGTTCCATCGATTTCTGTAAGGATGTACAATTCTCTTCAATCGTACGAAGAAATTCTTATTCAAAGGATTTGGTAAGCTACATATTTAATGATTACCTCGGAATTCCCACAATCTGACCTACAAGTAGGGTCTTTATTTTTAACGCTAATTGAGTTATGCGTGAAACTCCGTAACACGTTATTGATTCAACGACTATCGCATGTGACACAGCATTAATTTGACCGGTTTCGAATAAAAATTTCGTATTAAAGTGATCGGTAAATGACCGTAATTTTGTTAGCACAACATTACAGACGCAGGGATGAATATATCTTAGATTTAATCGTTTATCTAATACTTTCTGGAACAAGGCGACTACCTTAACAGCAGTAATGTTGTATTTTTGCACTTGGTAATTATCTACTTTTCTACCTGGGAATATTAGGTTATAATGGGATTGCTTGTAATAATGTAAAACTTTTTGTTACCTACGTGAGAATTTGCATATACGAGCTTCAAGCTATTTACGAGTTTAAGCCATTTAATCATGATACCTTATAGCTACCTATAAATAATGGTTATAATTTATTATTACATTATAGTTATTTATTTTATTCACAGTTTTTACTAGTCAACTATTCAATAAATTTATTTGTATTAAAGGACGGTTAGATCTTATGCTAATTTAGTTTTTATTATTCATACAGGAAAGGTAGGTGAACATATAAGTGTTCACTAACTTTTCACTACATGGGCTTCTGTTATTCGCTGGTGCACTCACCCGATATTGAATTTGTAATTTAGAAATTCTGTATAAATTCCCCGGGTATAATATAATAATAATTTCAAAATAAAAGTAAAAATTTTAATAGCGTTAATGTTGTGCAAATTGTAGGAGCTTGGCAATAATTTACATAGAAGGCTGTAATTAATTTGTTGGATAATTAATCGATGTGAACATTTATTGCGTCATTCTTTCAATCGCGCAACATACATTATTTGTTTCTTTGCCGCTGCCGCTAGAAAACTATCACCACAACCTGGCATTAAAAAAAATTTAATTCGATAATCTTGAGTTTCATTTGATGGGACCATTGCTTACACTTTACCGATTAGTTGGAAAATTGTTTTTCATTACTATTACTCGTTTCATTCTTGCGGTCTGTAACAATTAGGTATGCGCCAAATGATTATTTCGAAAACGTTTTTGTTTTTAAATACAAAACCCACGAATAGAAACAACAAAACATAACTTCGAATTTTAGTGATCGTTAATCCATTTAATCAAAATGCACCACCACACCGTACAAAACATCGTATACATTGAAGACAGACTATTTGATAGCTTCGACAGTTTTTTCAAATGAAAATGACAGAATCAGTCGACGATACAATTAGCAAAAAGGTTAATGGGAGTTGAAAAAAATTAATCAACGTCACTTTCGATGGAGAGCTCGTCCCTTTCGAAAATTTTATCTGAATAACTAGACGCTGCCGATATCGGCAGGGAACGTGACCTTCTTGACCACTTGCCATCGACAGTGAATCCATTTTTGCGATTTTTTGATCCTCCCATCTCGCTAGCGTTCTCAATGGCTCTACGAGCTGCCTGTCCGACGCTGGATTCCGGGCCTGACTGTACCGGAGTTGGCAGTCTGGCGAATCTCACCGCAATTCGATTAGCACGGTCGAGCTCGTCACCTGTTGGCAGGAAGTAGTGTCCACGATATCTCCGTAAAATTCCGTACTCGACTCCTCGTTTTAACGCAGCTTTAACCTGACGATAATAAAACGATTATTCTACGCAAAATTCGATTAAATTAAATGTCTCGAGGATCTGGTAGCACTCTCGTAAAATAACAATTTTAGGTTGCGATTAATAATCGAGACACCCCTCAAGGCCGAGTGTAATAATCTTGCATAATTTACTTGTCGCTTGACACGACCCTCCGGCACTTTTGACGCGAAGCTTATGTAACCGGCTATTTTTCTTGGTGTCGAACCCTTCGTTTCTTTCAAATCTTGAATCGCCGAGACAATTAATGCAGCGATCTTCATAGGCTTCGGTTTACGACTTTTTTTCATGATTTTACGCTTAATCTTTGCCATTGTCTATGTTTTAGACCCAGATTTTCTCTCTTTTTGAATCAATAATGATTGGAATTTTAGAAACTAATGATTTATCAAAAGCGTGAACACGATTAATTAATTTCGCCAATTATTTATGCGTCAATTTTCATCGTTGGTTTTCTGTGAAACTGTTTATATCGAAATTTCATTTGTTTTTTCGTTGTCAAGTGGACTCGCGAAATACGGCTAGCTTCATCCTGACGAATGACAAAGTTCCAGTCGTTAAAACAGTCAGTAATCTATTATTCTTTCATTTGAAGTTGGCATTTTAAGCACAAGGGTCCGAAAACATGGCACTTAGTGTCTTTATAGTTAATAGAAAAACTCTCCTTTCAGGTTTTTGTGAATATTATTTATTTAACAAAAAAAGTTTACGAAAAGAAAATACGAATTGATCCTTAAGGGGGTACGACTATCAGATCAAATGCAACGTTGGATCTGGAATTTTATTATGATATAAAGAATAACTTCATGCAACGATATCAAAAACTTGAAGAATATGAACCCTGCTGTTTTGTTTTTTTTGTAGTACGGTTCAGAAGCAGAATATATTCAAAACGTTTCGCCGACAGTGTTTAGTGACATTACGTTTAGACACAGCCAATTTTTAACTTTGGAAAACTCACATATAGAAGATTAGTCATAACAGAACATATAAAAATTTTGAAATTTGAATTTAAGAAAACTCACCAGGTATAGATATGCTGAGTCGAAATGGAACAGATACCATCGTGCAGTGCGATAAGAGGCGAAGGAGAGGAAAATGTCTTTTTACTGCAAATTATTGCAAGTTCTATGTCTATTGTTCAGATCAAGCGCGTAATTACACAACCGATCTGATTTTTGTCATGCTTCTTCATCCAAACGCACTTCGTTTAAACGGCATTTTTTAAATGTCCGTCTCTATATTTTCACAAGAGTTATCATGGCGTAAAACACTCAATTTGCACATATGCCATGAGAATATATCTTACGGGTTTTGCCGCTAACTATATATTTATAGAATAAAATTATCATTCGATTTATTGCCTTAAATCCATAGTCCTCATTTTTAATTGTCCTTATATATTTCTATGTTAATTTCCAGTTAAATTTGTGTATTAAGTAGTATTGGACTGAAGTGACAACGACTCCGAAGTCCTTGAAAATGTTATACCAGGTGTATGCATAAGTTTTTTCCGGTTTTTTGGTAAAAAAAAACATGTAATTTTCAAGGGAATTTAATTTTTGTGTTATTCAAAATATTGGCCATCGGCTTCTACACATTTCGCCCATCTTTCAGGTAACTTATGAATACCATGCCAGAAAAACTGCTTGTCTTTTACGGCAAACCATCCGTCGAGCCATTTTCCAACTTCCTCGAAATTGCTGAAGTGCTGCTCTGGGAGCGCGTGCCCCATTGATGCGAAGAGGTGATAGTCAGATGACGCCAGGTCTGGCGAATACGGCGGGTGCGGAAGGATGTCCCATCCAAGCGATTTCAAGGTGTCGTTCACTGCTTTTGCTGTGTGAGACGGCGCATTGTCGTGTAACAAAATCACTTTGCCATGTCTTCTGGCCCATTCCAGTCGTCTTTCGATTAATGCGTGGTTTGAATTAATAATTTGTTGGCGATAGCGTTGTGTATTAACGGTTTCGCCGGGATTAAATAGTTCATAATACACAATACCGCTCTGGTCCCACCAGACACAGAGCATGGTCTTCTTGCCGAAGCGATTTGGCCTTGGTGTTGAAGAACCGGCTTCGCCAGGTGAAAGCCACGATTTTTTCCGCTTCGGGTTTCCAAAATAAATCCATTTTTCGTCACCCGTCACAATTCGATGCAAAAATGATTTCCTTTCGTGGCGTTGAAGCAGCACTTCACAAGTGACTTTGCGATTTTCTATTTGACGTTCATTCAAATCGTGTGGGACCTATTTACCGAGTTTATTGATCTTCCCCATTACTCGTAAACGTCTGCTGATTGTTTCTTGTGACACATGTAATGCTTCTGCTAATTGCCGTTGAGTTTGAGTTGGGTCATCATCCAATAACTCCTGCAATTGCTCGTCTTCGCATTTTTGTGGTCTACCAGAGCGCTCACTGTCTTCCACATTGAAATCACCACTTTTAAATTGTCGAAACCATGTCTCACATGTTCTAATCGATGGAGCGTGTTCACCATATGTTTCTACCAGCAAACGTTGACTTTCAGCAGCCTTTTTCTTTTGATTAAATAAGAAAAGCAATGCGTGCCGCAAATGTTCTTTTTCAGGCACAAAACTCGACATGATCACTGAACGATAAAACAAAGACGCTAGTTTTTGGCGGACTCAAGTTGTGTGTGTTTGTAGGTTAATGTCAGACGAACAAAATGACGTATGTGTCAAATTAATACGCTGCGTACTTTTCGCTGGCGCCATCTCTTAGTTAAACCGGAAAAAACTTGTGCATACACCTGGTACACCGGGTTAAAATCAATTTACTTTCGATAAAGTAAAGGTTTTCGCAGAAAAGTACACTAAGAAAAGAGTTTATTCATTACTAAATGGAACAACTAAATACATTTAGTCTAAAATATTTGTTACAAAATTTATTAACAGTTCATTCACAATTCAATAAAATCTTATACCGAAGAAACTTTTGCCAAACGAACGATTTATTTGAGCAATTTGTATCTCGTAGCTCATTCGATGTTTCTCTTCCATAAAGAACGATTTGCGGCAACAGTTATGTCAAATCTATATTTCATAATTATTAACAAATCGGAACTCGTTTTAACTATATTTAATCTCATAGATTAAATATAGTTAAAACGAAATATCTCATAGATTAAATATAGTTAAAACGAGTTCCGATTTGTCAATAATTATGAAATATACATTTGACATAACTGTTGTCTCGGCGAAGCAAATAGATATTTGTTAATAATTAATAAATTTTGAATAGAAGCTTTTACAAATTGATTAATAATTATTAAATCACCGTTCAAGGACCGAATGATTGTCTTAACTACCGACCGGTCAATATTTAACAGATTTGTTAATAGTATACCAAATCTATATTTGAAATATGCACCGTTCATTTAGTGGCATGACTATTATGTTTATTGTTAATCGTCGTCTTTCAGCGGATAAGTTCGATCTTGTGCGACTTTTGCAATTCGAGTAAGTTGAGAGTAGGCTAGTGATGTATGAAAAGTGAGAATTCATCCCTATTATTGATGGACAACCTTGTAGTTCCCTCGATCTATGATTTAATCTCTTCAAATTATTATAATAGTGACTATGAATAAGCATTTTTTATTAATACCAATGTTATGTTGAATCAACTCTATGTTCATCAGACCCAAATAAAGGAATATTTCATTTTAATATATATTTATTAACTGTTAATAAATAATTATTCGTGCCAATTCAAAGGTTCAAATAAACGATCTGTTCACTCCAATAGAATATTTATTTCGCCATAGACAACTTAACCATTTGTTAACAGTTAATCCTGGTGCCCATAAATAAACTCTTCTCTCGGTGTAACCATAAGAGTAGTACTCACAACTTAGGTACTTAAGATGACGATAATATTGGGGGTAATCCAAAATATCTGCAACTATAGATTTATTTGAAAAACTAAATAATAAATAAACTAAACTAAATAAAAAAAAATTAAATAATAAAATATATGGTTAGATTAATTTTTATTCGCAATAAAATATAAGTTATAGATTGAAAACATTTTCATCGATCTTGAGTCAGTGGCTAGCACACTGTCAATGAGTTGGATATATCCTCTTTACTCATTCGTAATTCTAGCAACGTTGTACAAATTACAAAATTCATAACTAGTCTTTGCACGTAACAAAATACAGGAGTAGGTATATGCAATTGTGTGTCGCGTGCATTATGCTATTTCTTTTTATAAATTTATATTTAAATATACATAACGTACCCGTGGGCGAAAATGATATCGTTGCAAATGTTCACTAGGACGAATCAGTAATAACACTCGCTGGAGTGGTCAGTGCAGTTTGTTTGAGTATACGGCTAACGATAACTAGTGATATAACATACGTATGCCATAATATGTTCCACGAATTACAAGTGCAGCGTTTGCTATCCGTGCGCAAGCCACTATGGCAAATTGCACTTGGTGAACTTTATCAAATCCACTTTAGCTTATACAAGCTGCACTTTCATTCAAAATGACCCCGGAAAACGACGAGGGGTCAAGCTAATTGTCAAGCGTGAAACGCAACCATATATTATCCCCCTTGAATACTGAGTTGATGCAGAGTTTACGATAAACTGTGGAGGATAAAATAATTATCGCCTCGCATGAGGTTTCTTTTGCAGTCGTTATCCTGCCTCAACGTAACTCGCGCATTCACGACGGGCTGTATACTGACAGAGAAAAAGCATGCCTGAACACGCCACGAACTCCCGTATTACGCGGATATCTGCAATTACACGCGAGCGTTGCGTAAATTTGCATGGCAAATATCGTTGAGTTATATGCGAGATAATACGTGTGCCCGAAAAAAGTGGAACTGCACCGCGGTGACTAAAAGGAATTCGAGGTTCGCGTGTACAAGTACGTATGTCGCCCTATTGATCGAGCTTTACCACTCAATTATCTCGTTTCATTTTCTTTCTCGCTGTTTTTATTTTCTATTTATTGTTGTTATAATAAAACAACAGAAAAATTACAGCTTGTCAACTAATTTTTGTATTACCAACAAAAAACAATAATTATGTTTCCTCATATGTGCAGCTTTGTATTCATGAAGAAATTTTTTTTTAGATATAAATATGAGAGTACTCAAAATTGTCTAAAATGTCGCGAAAATTAGTTTATTAAAAAAAAGTTTGAATTTCTAACTGCACCCATTTTAAAGATATTTTTACAAGACCTGGTAAATAAATTGGTCAAAATTGACAGTCGCATTGAATATTTAAATTTATAATTGCCAAGAATTTCAAGGACATGAGGCCTTTAATTCGTAAATGACGACCGACAATTGATCTCAAATTTGTTATACCTCGAAGTAACCATTTGTTATACAGTAATTTCTTTATATTAGCTACAATTGTTGTTAAAATATATTTAGTCAATGAGATTTTAAAGCTCTTTGAATTTTTTTATTTCGTAACCACTAAAAATTTGTTAAACTTCAGTTGCTTAAAGTTTTGTTTGCAAATTGCTTCCTCGTTACTTTCCACCTTTCTCAAAGCTTCCTCTATGAGGAAACCAAAATTGATCAGCATATTTCCTCGTAGTGGTTAGTTTTGTGGAAGATGGGAAATAATGAGGAAGCTATTCGCATGGTTTCACTTTCCATCCTTGTTTGTCCTCAGAAATAGGATATTATAATTAACAAACATTACCATACAAGAAGATTGTAATCAGAAATACGTTCACTGTGAAATAATTTCCATTGAAATTCATCTAGAAAATGCATGGGCTTTAATCTGAAAGTCTTTCGTATCTTGCAAAATCAATTTTTTTTAAATTCTATATATTTTATTAGTCACTCGACATATGATTTTTATAATACCTTATTTTAGAATAAGTTTTTCGTTTACTACGAGCATGTCAAAGTAGCGAACTGCTTACCAATTACAGTGAAACTACGTCTCGTTGGAATCTTACACTCGAGAGGAGGACATACATCGTTAACGTACTCCAATTCTGCATGGTTCGTATATCTCCTCGAGATGCTTGAGCCGATTTCTTACGGTAACAAATCCCCGAGTGGCTAGTTCGCTTCTTGAATTGGTCTCCTATCCTCAATATATGATATGTTCTGGATTCGAAGGGTAAGTAAAAGAAAGCCAGATCCATGGATTTTCGGAACGATACTTGATCCGGTTTATGATTTCTCAAAACGATAAAGAAAAAAATTAAGAGAGAGAGAGAGAGAGAGAGAGATACCCCATCTATGAATAAAAATACCAAATCCATGAACGATGCATCCAATTTCATTTTTACAAGAAATTATCCCACGTCTGCAGTCAAGACAAAATATATTTCCGAGTAACTGCCATAAAGTATTGAAGTTACCAGAAAAAAAGAGAACAATAAATTAATTGATGTTAACTCTCTAAATTGTAGATCCAGAGCTCAAGATATTGTAACAGCGTCGATATCGGTCAATGCAAAATAATAAATCTGCAATCCCAGTTAAAAATGTACCATTTAAACATGGTGATTAAAGATTAATGATAAAAGTCATCGGATTTGATAAGATACGCAAACAATTATTAAGATGAATTGTCGCCGATGATAGAAAAATAGGAGATATTTGTGATCAGCTACGACGAAGGCAAAGACAGTGAATTGAAAAATTTATAATATTAACGTTTCGATCATGAAGATGCGGTCCGCATCAAGGACCGAAACTTTAATGTGGTGATATTTTCACAAGAATCTCCTAAAATACAAAAATATTATTTACGGGACAAAGCCAATTGAAATTCCAAGGCAACATTTATATCCTTCTGAGTGGAATTGAAAAACAGCTTAAATCAAAGTCAATAAAACGTGGGAAAGACTCAATTCGAAACGGTATGTGAATTTACATATGTTCCCCCATACCCTATGTCGTAAACACGAAAATCGTAAGCTATAAGCGAGAGTATTTGTGCGTATATAGTTTCAGGTGGTAGGCAAAGCGTTGCAAAGAATTTTAGTCACGCGGTTGCACGGAAGCTTCAACCGAGCAAGAGAACCGCCAGATTAAACGTCACCGCGTATGCGCACGTACACCATTCCACTGTTTCCTGTCCTCTGTCGCCATTTCACAGTGCAATCCTTCTTATTTTTTTTGCCGCTTTTATCTGCATGTCGTGGAATATACGCCATAAAAAACGTGGTGATTATTACAGACGAGTGGGTGACTATGATCACGTACGAGAATTTAGGTAGACGGATATTATTTTTTTTTATTTCCACAAAAAAATACGGCAACGGTCAAAATCTCTGCGAAAATCGTGTCCACAGCCAGTGATATTATGTGATACGTGGTGCTGTTCATGATAATGTTGAAACGGCACTGGTCATTCATCTTAAGAGATAATTATTATTATGAGTTTCACTATAATTTTTAGAATACCTAACTGCGGAAATTTAAATAAAATAGCAGTGGATCGGAGACTTCTATGTTCGACGGTGAATTATGTGCAAACAGTCGGTATCAGTTGCAACTTTTATGGTATTTTCATGGTTTTAGATAATTATGCAAAGATTAAATAATTCGTCTTGACAGATAGTTGTTGACATGGGTGGGACGGGGGGGTTCGAGGGGCCGCTCACGAAGGCGTTAGGGGGATGACGTCTCCTCCCTTCCATGTACTGAACAATTAAAAAAATGTATTGCCATCATATGATACCATAAAGAAACAACGCATAGGGGCTTCGGACATCGTAGTATCACCAAAAAGCACCAGAACAGATCTATAGAGCAACACAATTCAAAAAGTAGATCTCGATCACTGACTATATATCTTCAATTACATAAACAGTTTCGTAAAAACTAACAGTTAATGAAAAATATTCGTATCATATACCATCTCGACGTCAAGTAATAAAAAATATAACAAAAAAAAATTGACTGTACCTCCTGGTGCATTATGTGTTTTCAATGTTTTGAGACTACGCTAGTCAGAGTCGAGTGAATTAGATGGAAAGATTCCGTACGCGAATTTTTCGTTGGAAATTTTCGAGGGTCTGTAAGGATTCCAGTGGTCGAGGCATCGCCCAGAATATTATATGAAAACTTTTACTTCTGTCTCTTTCTCTCGGCCAGTGTACCCCCAATCGTAAACACGATTTTTCTGTGCGATTTCTCTTTCGTCTCGTCGCAAGCTTTACGAATATATATGTATTGGTGCCAACGGACCAGTGGAAGGTAAGCAAGCAAAAGGACGGGGTCCATGCTCGTGACGAGGATTTGCTCGAGCTTGCGTTACGTGTTCAGAGTAACGATCAGGCTTATATATATATATATTTAAAGCATAGGAAACATAAAAATAGACGCTTAGGATATTTACTTTCATAAATTCCTGTCCCGTTGCTTTGTCGCGCAGAATTTCTTTTCGCTATATCAACTCTATCTCCAGTTTCTCGGACAGACCACCGCTATGACTCGTTCGTCGCTGTATACATTCGAGCTTGTTTGTACGAGCGAAAGCGACCACGCTCACTGGACGTTCCGATAATCTCCCTGGCTACTGGTTGAACTGGTTCGGAGAGAAGCGATGTAGCCCGCTTCAATGCTACGTGCTTCGCCCGCCTAATTACTAATTGATGCCAAATGCATCGAATGTAGTACACTAATCGGTACGTGTTGTATACGTACTTTACTTCCCTTCACGATAAGTACAGTATACGTTCTGTAAAGTTAGTAACGACCCCTTCATGATTCTTTTCTATTTGCACGGTACTGGAGAATCAGGTGCTCCCCTAAATTGTTACTTGCTTTCGGAGTTGATGGTTCTATAAAAGTTATGAAGAGAAAAGGTGGCAGCTCGCTATGCGTAAGACAGAGACTTACATATTCGACGTCGGTGCTCTGACTCGCACTCGGATATTCATTAGATTTTCATAAAAAGACAATTTTGAGGATGCTCTATTTTCATACATTCTATTTTCATGCGATGACCATCTTTATTTATCTTACATTCGTAAGAGATAGACACCTCTTATTATTTTGAAAATCGACCATTTTATTTATTTATAATATGATTGTTATTTAAAAAATTGTTTTTCAATAAAAAGTATTTATCAATTGTCAGCGTGTTAGTCAGTAATTTTAGAAATTATTATTGTACAAAATCGGCGGTTAAGGGATGTGAGAGTCGTCAAGTTATCGTCGAAAAATTCCGAAGGAGCTTGGAGAGTCACATTAAATTATGTTCTCTTACATTGTATGAAATGAAATCTGTTATACACAGGCGTATTGTTCTTGCAAATAAAGTCAAACCTCGCGGTTAGTTCCCGAGAAAAAATTCCTGGTTTCTGAATGGGCAACTAATAAAAAGAACATGTAATTACTAAAATAAACGATTTAGTTCAACCCCGATCGCCGTTCGTTTTTTTGCTCATAATCTTTTGATTCCACATCCGATCATCTTCTGGGTGGTGCATTATGCAATTTTTTATTTAGTCCAGACAAGCTAAATGGTTCGAAAGAACCCATATTCGATTATTTGACTATTTTTTTTCAAAAAAAATTTATAAATATTCAATGCAATACTTTTAGACATTAAAAGAAGTATTTCTTAAATTATGTATACTCCCTAACGGATTTTTATTCAACTTGGAATAAAAAAATATATATAGATAACAAGAAAAAAATAGTACAGCTTGATAAATAATGCGGTACAGTAACCGTGTTTCAAAATTACGGTCCTGTTTATCACCTAGGACATTCCTACGCGCGAGTGATATCTAGAGTCAGAAGGAAATCCTTCTTGAGCAGGAGGAAGGGTCTTAACTTCGGAGAATGGGCCTAATCGCACTAAGTTTCGACAATATAACTTCGGAGAACGTGTATTATAGATCGGACAATGTACGGATAGCTCGTAATATTCAACGATAAAGCAACAACACGCCTCGTTGGGGTGCCCGCCATAGTACTACTTCATACCTCGACTTGCATATGTATTAAAATGCATCCCCGTTTTCGATCTCGTTGTACATTTTTATAAGCCAATTAAATTAAATTTATTACTCAAACGTAACTACAAAAGGCAGCGGCTGTATTAGGGAGTGTCATCTTAAACTTTTTATTTTTATTTTCGACTCCTTCGCTGTCCAATATTAGATTTGGACTTTAAAAAAAATGTCACGAAACGGCGCCCATCCTTTCGTATTGAAACTTCAAAGAGGGATAACCCCTAAGCCTTCCTTCCACCTCTGTTCTCGTTAGATAGTCTTAAAAGTTCAAATCTATACTTGAACAGGGTGAAAATCGAAAAAAAATAAAAGTAAAAATTGAACACCCTAGGCTATATGTATAACTAGGTTAAACGGACACTCATGCACGATTTATATTTTCGCTGACTTGGCCTATGCCAAATTTGATACCGATTTAAGTTTTTTTGAAGATGTTTTTCTGATAAGCAGTCATAGCACGATTAAAACGGTAATCATCTTCAATAATTTGAATATTTCGATATTCGTATCGTGGCATAAACTTTAACAGATAAGAACTATTGGTATATGAGGCAAAATGGTAAAATTGAACATTTTTATTTTCATTAATCTCATAGTTAATGGCAATTTCGATTTTTTAGAGCGACGAGCAGGCTGCACATTATTGGAATTGATCTGGTATCCCGAAAATGCTAATGAATGCAGCGATCACCTATAATCTTCGTAACTAGATCACTTGTACGAGATCAATCCATCGACGCGTGCAGAGGAAAAGCTTGAAGCGATATACCTATGCGCATACACAATAGGAGAGCTCGAAGAGTCTGCCGAGGCCAAGCAAGCAAACAAAACAATAATTCGACGTAGTCGACCAAGGTGAGGCGAAGTAGCAGAGCTCCATGTGGTCGAAACATTACGGTCAGTATGCGGAGTGGAATACTTGAGCCGCATCGTGCGAATTACCGACATTCCGATGCATCATCGCGAGATTGTGCAGCTTCCGTTCACGCGCCCCATTCGCGTGCTCGCAGATACTGAACCTTCAGCGGCACGATCTCCGAACGGATATACGTACCTACCGCACGTAGTCCCCGAGTTGCATCCGAAAACCGTTGACCTCGTATCCAAGCGACAACGTTCAATGCCATAATGTATATCTTCGTTTTATTGGGTTCGAGGGTGTCGCGTATATATTATTGAAACGATGCTGTATTAGTTTATGACTTACGCTCCTCCGATATAGACTCTATTTTCAGTTGCAGTTTAATTATTCTTGTCATCCTCATGAAAACGAACATCTGGTCGACCAATGGTTACAATTTAATCCAAATGGTGCAATGAATGGTGCGTCTTAATGCGCAATTTAATCCAAATGGCAATCATTGATTCCGAATGGCGTGAACCGTTAACCCTTTTAATAGTAACCACATTCGTCTCCTAATCATTCGCGAATGGTAACCGTTTGGAGCAATACCATTGATCAAGTACAACTATTTGAAACATCACTGTTGACGAGTGGTAACTGTTTGAAACAGTACCAGAATTAATCTTTCCACAAATTTTCTATATTCCGTTGATATATTTATTAGGTATTTAGTACAATAAGCTAGCATTAGCTACATAGTCGTATTCAGATATACATCTGTATTACACACGAGTGTCTCATTTAGATGGTCGTTTGAATTTGTGGAAAAAACAATGTGATCATTAATACCAGAGGACAAAGTTTTCAAAAAAATATCTATTTTCGCTCTACCGTTCATAAATTTTCATCGATGAAACCGAAACAAATTGGCTACATTTAGGCATTATCCATATCCTTACAGGTCCTTCAATTTGATAAGAATCCATCGAGGGATTTAAATTTGATAAAATGTTACTTAATTTTTTATTCTATTAATAAAAAAAACATTAATAATGAATAAAACATGAATACCACTTGCTCTATGAGGAAGCCAGAATTAAAATAATCATTATTCATAGAGAAGAATTTGGAGGTGGTCGAGAATAACGATAAAGCAACAATACAAATTTCAAATTTGCATGCTTTCTTTGCATTTTTGACTGGCATATTGTATTCGTCATTTTGAATTTGGTATTGTAACTTTGGAATTAAATAACTTTTGAATGTTGGTCAAACATTTCGAGTTTTGGTATTTTCTTCAGATTGATATTCAGCGGCTACAAAGATCGCCGAGTACGAAGTCACATTAAAATCAAGTCACTTCATCAAAACTACATCTGTAAATTGTCCTTCTTGATGCAGCCCTTCTTGATGCATGTCCTTCTTTGAATATAAATTCAAATAAAGTAGTGGTTAGCGTGCTCGTCGTTCAGTTGTTAGGTAGTTACATAGATCGATAGCTCGTTTAGATTTTAGTTTCAAATCCCGCTAGCTTCACTTCTCCTTTTTTGTTTCAATTTTTCATCGCTTTCTTCATCATTATCCATAAAATAATATTATTGCACAACGACGCGTTATAAAATACACAAGGCTAACAAAACGATTTGTTTTTAACCACTGCACAGTTTTATATTTTCACAAAGATATTTTACTTAAAGCACGATCTTTATTGATTATTATTTAATGAAAAATTGTATCGTAAAAACGTTCCTGGCTTGTACGTGTATGGCCCCATCGTTGAGGATTCAACACTTACTAGGCTCGGCCAATTATATTTCCGTAGAGGCTACATTGGTTAAGGTTGGTTTCGAATCACCAAGAGTGCTGAAAAGAATGTTTTAGAAGAATTCAAAAGTCTAGTGGGATTCGAATCCTGTAAGCCTGTTAGGCAATTTGGGCTCTATCAACTATGCAACTATATATTGTATGGTACTTAAGGTTCGTATGTATCAAAGTAATAATTAACCCAGAGCCATTTTAGCATATCGCATTTGACCAAAAACCAAAACACAAAGTCTGGGCTCGCAACGATATATTTTTAGTCGAACTCAACGCAGTTGATATATATTTTTTTAATTCTCAACATATTTATCGTGAGCACATCAAAAACGTGATCTTTTTTAGTTTTCAATTTTGCAACATTTGTAAAATAATTTATTGAAATTCCCATAAACATTCCGTCGCATTCGTAATGCGTGAAAAATTTACATTGACATACAATTTGTGTATCACAATTAAACAAATAATAAATTCGATGAATGGTTAAATGTTGTATCAAATAATTAAAAAACAACTACGAACCATAGAAATGCCACGTCCAACAACAAAACTAGTTTCTTGTTACCAACTAGATAAAGGTAAGAACAATGGACTCAAAATTCTGTGTACAGAGGCCAGTTTTGTGGTAAGCATGCACTCGCTGTGGGTCTCCTCCATTCATGCGGTAGTCTTGGCGGCTCTACTCACCGCTTATATATATTCCTTGTTAGTACTGGATGCAACAATGGCAGAGGAGAGAGGCTATGTCCTATGTAGGTTGAATGGACAAAGCCAACGCAGCCTCTGCAGCTGCTTGAACCTCATCCCTCCAGGCACCATTAGCCCCCGAATCGATCTGAACCAGAGGCCTCGTTCACGACCGAATAATGTACGTCACGCGATAGATTCACGATGTTATCAATAGATTGTCGCAGGTTTAGATAAGCCTGTCTGCCTTGCCGTTACCTCTTAGCATCCAGGAGATAGGTTTACGACTGTGCTGGAAATCTGGAGCGACCGTGTATCCCACTGGCGAGACGTCCTACGAAGAATATATTTCCCTCTGAATAATCTTCAATGATTTATATTTCTCTGTGCCTCTGCTTTGACAAATTTCAGTGAAGCTTTCACCAAGAAACCGTAACAGCTGAAAGCACAGTCTCGCGATATTATCCAAGGCAATGCAACTTGACACATCTATTATTTAGTCAATGTCAACGACTGCCCCGTGAGATCTAATAAAAATTTTGGTATAACTGGCAGTAATTCAAACATTTTTGTGAACCTTTTGCAAGAAAATTGTATACGCATGAAATTCTAAGGAAATCTATTCTACTGTATCCGTTGAAGCCTGTCATCAACCAGATAACTAGATCGTCTCTATATAATCAGATTAGTAATAATTGGTATCATGCAATCAGACTTGACAAATTTAATATTCAAACAATTTCAGTAAGTACCACAGCACAATTACTATGGGGATTGGGAATGTGCGAAGTGACGGAGAGAAAGATTCACACAAGTAAGTATTCAAAGGTAGACTCACGGACGTTCGAATTCCCGAAGGAAGTGGAACTCTCTCATCGTCGTCGTGCCGTCCATCCACCTGCACAAGTCGTCTAACCTACTGGAAACACAATTATTCGCCTACTAAGCTCACACGCGTACACACTCAAACTTACACACAGATTGCGAAACACCTGCATCCTCGTGTAGAACCAAGGCTGGAGAGTTACCAACGACCAGCCAGCGGGCCGCGAGCCGCGTTGCATGACGCGAAAGTTTAGCGAGCGTTGAGGTCGGGGACTGTGAGGCTGCAAAGCTTAATTGTTTGCCTACGAATTGTTGTCAGTTAAAGTGGAAAGTTACTGATAACTCGTAGGCGGTGGCCGCGGTGGTGGTCCCAAGAGAAAAGGGGCGGTGACTGCATTACGAGGATAGTGTCTACCGGAATCGAGGTAGTGCCACCGCTCATGGATTATGATTGTGTTGAATCAGTATACTTATATATGGTATAGTTGGCTGCTTTCCGAATTTCTCTCAGAGAATATTCGTCAGAATCAACGTGTGTATACATGCAAGGAAGTCAGCATAAGAGGTGACCGAGGATTGACTGAATGCGTCAAGTGAAGTCTCGAATGTGCAACGCCGACATGATAAGGAATAATATTTTTCTCAGCATTTGCATTCTACTTCCCGTTTCTTTCAGAACAATCCCGGTTCAAGTGTTTCACTGGGAATGGCTAGAGCAAAGAGGATTGAATAATCTGCATCAATACGATTTGGAATACAATATTATCACTCGTATGAAACGCACTTCAAAACGTTCGGCGGAATAAGCCAGGCAGTGCATACCATTTTACTTTTAAAATCTACCCCAATGTTTCGTACAATGGCGCATAGTCTTGTTCCTTCTTTAATATCAGAGTCATACTCTGACGTTCACAGAATTTCCAAGTACGGCTCTGAGCTGTCAGACGACATTTTCGGCACGGGATCTTATCTTTAATTCAATTTCAGTTTCTGGGAGTGGGACCAGGCCACGTGGATCATCAGATAGTAAGCACCTTTCGAACAGTAATCCGTTTTATTACGCCTGGGGTATACATTTGTACCCTAAAGTAACATGAGTATTAGTATATTAGTGTTACGTATAGGTAAGTAAGTTTCACTTTTTTGTTGTTGTTGTTGTTAAAAGTAGTTTATTTTACTTATAACTTTGTAATTTATAGTTTACGAGTCTTATAAATTAGTTTATAGCATGACTATCGTACTATATGACTCCCATTATTGGGAGAATACTGTATGATTGCCATCCTTATAATTAAAGTTTTGTATTTTTATATATTAAGATTGAGAAATATTCACGTGTACGTGTAAGAACCTAGATTCGGTTTACATCATTGAATTTTCTTATTTTTCAATTTTTAATATTTATTCATTTTCATATAGTTAAATAAATATACTTTTTTAAAGACAGATGTTCCAATGAAAAAACTTGTTACAAATAAAATAATCGATTTATTACAAAAGAAATTGAACCAATCTTTACGTAACAAAAGATTTATTTGCATTCAAATTTTTCTTCCGTTAAAAAACATTTTATTGAAAAATAAAGAAGTATAAGTGATCACAGAAATGTAGTGTAATGACAATATAACTGAAAGTCACAAGTTACATGTTAATATATGTAACATCTTGTATATAACGGATACATAGTTCGGTAACCGCAGCTTCGAAATGTTATATTTTTGGGTGGAAAATAACAACTTACATATAAGTTGCATACATAATATCCAGGTAATATCCGTAGTTACATTCGGTTACATTGCTGTTATATCGCTGTGCAATTGTTGCTAAATTACTATGATTGGAGGATAACGCTTAGCTCTCTTCGGACATCCAAGGGATGCTAAATCGCTACCGCCAAAGAATAATCATAAACAGTTAGCTGCTCCTACTAAAAGAGAACGAGCCAGTGGTAACTTTGATTAGGACATCCAAGTTAGGACATCCAAGTTAGGACATCCAAGTTAGGACATCCAAGTTAGGACATCCAAGTTAGGACATCCAAGTTAGGACATCCTTAAATAGCAATCTCCCAGTCTGAAATCGAGACCGCGCATCTTTGCAATATTGTACACACTAAGGTGATGAAACGCTCTGGCCATTTACTGTTATAAGCGTCTTATATACGTCTCTTCCAAACACTTGTCTTGTAAGCGTAATGCTACTAAGCTTTGTAACATTCACATTCCATGCACATTAATCGTCTAAAATCTAAACAGCATAAGCATCTTATGAAAATGTTACAGAGTATTGTTACATAATTGTAATGTTATTACGTTCTAATTAATTAACATTACCTGAATGTTATTAAAGTCACACTATCATCATTACAAGCTTGTTACGTAACAATTACACTATTCTTATTACATAACGAATACATTACTAGCATATAACGTATATTACATATTACTGCCATGTTACACATCAGCCACTTATCAAAAAAGTAACATTGTTATATTAGATATAACTTCTATGTTATATTGTCGTAATAAAACATGCTCGCTGGCTTGCTACTTTGTTAAACTCTATTTATGGGGTATACAAAGAATTGCGACTCTCCAAAATGAAAGGGGTATATTTTTACCCCAGAGTATCAAACGATGGCCTAAAAGTGACGTTACCTTACTGAACGGTTAATACCTTTACCGTGAGAACTATCAAGCATTCAAGCATTGTCAGACATATTCTAAATCATGCTTATTTAGACTCAGGGTATTCAATTCTTTGTCTACCGATGTGGCAACGGTTCACTAAGAGTTGTAAAGCCGCTTTTTAGTCAGATCATGAAACTCGTCTAACTTTTCTCAGATATAGTCCCTGGTACGATCAAAAAAGGAAACCGAAGATCAAAAGCTGAAACGTGGTAGCACAGAATGCACAATACTGGAAAAGCTTTAGAAGTATCGAGAAAGGTTCAGTACAGACATTGTCGTACGATTTTTCTTGGTTGTTTCTAACTTAAAGGAATCCGCAAGCGGGATTATCCTTTGTCTTGAGATTTGCACGGGCGTGGGGGACACTGGGCTTCATGCCAGGTCGGGGGCGCGAAATACCCTTTCCGCTGCGACATTTTCAGCCATCGTTCGCCACTACTCCACCGCCGCATTTGTTTCTATATGCCTTTTCTACGTCATCATGTCCTTTCCCAATATACTTATATGTCGAGCAGCAACTTCCAACAGCCTTTGTTGGTTTTTCAATCGGCTAGCAGCGAATCTTGCGTCACTGGCATCTTCTAGCAAGTTTAAAGTAGATCACCCAGTTGAGCATTCCGTGATTTCCATTCTGGCCAGTTCATCTGACATTCTTGATCGTTCTGTCCGGCTATACATTTTGTATTATTCTATAAGAACGAGGAAGCGTGAGAACTCTTACATTCCTTCTGAGAGTATGCCAGAATAACATCGAGGGAGGGAGAGAAGCAGTCTCGTGGTAAAAGAGCGTCGGTAAGGTTCAGAGACAAAATGTTGTAGTGTATGTGCTAGCCAGCCGGAAATTGTCATCCTACCCCTAGGACGATGTGCGGCTTATCCGGCATATCCAACCTCCTCGGTTTCACCCGTCCTAGGTACGAAAACTAGCACATGCATACACGGAATATAAACAAGAGCTGGAACTGCCGGTCGTCGTCTACACATCGCCCGCACCGGTTGTTCCTCTTGCTCATCCTCTCCAATCTGGTAACGGTAACCGATGTACGAATACATTTGCAAGCGTTAAGCTGGGAGCAATGCCTGACCAAATACCGGAGATCCTACCATCAGTCGTCTGCATGCTTGCTGCTGCGACGAACACGACGAACGGATACCGCCTTGCCATCTCCATGCTACGTAGATACATTTACGGATTGTGCAGAGACCAAGGTGAATCTAGGAGACGATTGAAATTCGTCATCTCCCTCGTAGTTGTGCAAACTCGTTTCGAGTACGACTGAACAACTCCAGACTCTGTTCGGGTTCTTGAATAATATTATGCGACAACTCAAGATATTTTTACATCATTTCAATTTCTAAGAAAATAAAAGTAATACGGACGTCAAACGTTATCATGATATACTCATTGTGAGGTGCAACGTCGATATATGTAAAATATATTCCATGTCATGAAACTGCAAATATGTTAAAGTCACCGATATCATGTGATGTGTATAGAAAATATGAAAATATAATATATAGATAATTAACTTTTTTGATTTTAAGGATTTTTTTTGTATCATTTACGTATACCACATTTAGTTAGGATTCGGCACCGTAATTGGCATTTTACGTATCCGGCGCAATACATACCGACAATTGATTTGCACAATTTGTACGCTAGAGCGCCATCTAATTAATAACTTTATCTTCCGAATGATCTCTTTCACAACTAATCACTTTACTTCTCTCAGAAGCTGGAGGACTTTTATTCTAAATCACAATCTGGGATCACTTTAAAGATCTGTTAAAAATATGTCCAGCTTAAAGTTTTCGCCGTAGCAGATCACTCAGTAATGGAGAATAGAGATAACCTTTTTTTTTTTTGTTATTACAGACAATGTGATCGAAATAGTTGATGCTCTTTATATAAAACCATAAATTATAATCATGTAGACTATATATTTCTGATGATGATGATTCTTTATTATTTGTACTATACGATTGTGTGATGCAATTGGAATTGATGCTTTCATTAAAAAAAACTTAAACTTTTTAGGTCACATTGTCTATAAGAACGGAAAATAAGTGTTTTCTATTAATTCTCGACTCCTAGCATACGTATTTCATTCAGGCCACATAATATCTCATCGTCCACAGACGGATGCTGGTCTTCGACCAAATCTTTGGGTTCGCCAAATAGCGGACAGCGAATGATCAGTTGCGGCGAAAACTTTGAGTTGGTCAACATATTAGTCGCGATACTATAGAAAATGTTCGTTAAGTCTGTTTCAGTATCGTGCGCTCAGTGACTTATCTTCGAAGTGATCTTAGGGCTTTTCTTGGAAATAAAACTCCTGCAGCTGCTGATAGAAGCAAAGCGAATCATAGCGAAAGAGAGAAATCGTAAGATAACGTTATTGAATTAATGACGCTATCGCATACAAATTGGGAAAAATATTTGTCGGTGTGTATTGTGCTTAATACGCTAAATGCCTTTTGGGATGTCGAATCCCTCATTAACTAAATGCGTCTATGGTGCAAAAAAAAACGGAACTGCCTGAGACGTTCCGACGACCCTTAAAATGAAATAACTCAATTATCTATACATTATGTTGCCTTTGTGACGTGGAACGATGCCCTAAAGTCAGCAGACATTGCAATTTTTATTGTATTTTGATATTTTGGACCTTCGCTAAGATCCAACAATTAAGTCTGATCGGCTCTAGCTTTTACACATTTGTTTACATATAAAACAAAAGTTTAGCGCGCGATTGCAAATGGGTAAAAGAAAAAAAGGCTTCTCGGTACACTCTATAAAATCGACCTTAAGCACATTCTACGATGACTTTTCATGAATCTTCTTTTGACCTTAATGTTCAAGTACCTAGAAATGGCTGCAGTCACTCTGAATATGCAAACAGTACGAATTCATAAAAATTTCTTGAGTTCACGAGGGCGTTACTATATTTACCATGTACAACCTCCGTATTCGATCGGTACTCAATCGCTGGTGAAACGGATACGTTACGTATCCGGAACATTGTGGTATGCACAGTTGCTGACGATAGTGGTATACTCGATTGTATAGGTCATATCCAATAGAGCCAAACATCCTACAATCTCAGGATACAGCATCGCCGATGCTTCAAACACTGTTTGAAATAGGACACGGCGTACCGGTAGTTTCACTGGTATAAAAATAACGAAGTACAAATCAATACCAGGACTTCTAGTATCGAATCATCTGTGCAACATGATATAGTATTCATCGGCTATATATGTGATCCAGTAAAGGCTGTCAAGACCAGTAAAAAGAACTGAGGACAGGTAAACTGATCCAAGGTAGAAATCATTTTCACATAATATCTGTTCTTGTAAAGCTACATTCCCAGTCTCAAATAAAACAGTACTTTCGAAAAGCAAACTATCGATGCATGAGAAGATTCTAATTAGTTCTGTTTGATCAAAATGAAATAATTGGTTATAGAAACATATGAATGTCAATTGTAATATCAATAGGATAATTGATACGCCCGTTTCAATGTTTAATTTACCTAATTGCCATTATTCGGACTGTGGTGATAAATAAAGTATCAGGTACTCGTGACGTAATTTCTGAACGACCATACCACCTAGATATTTTCATTACTTGAGCGTAGGCTTTCGCGATGAAATGAGCTCTGTGATTCTGCAAATTAATCTACAGGAGGAGGAGTAGGACAATTTATTATTGACTTCAAAGAGTATCTCTTAATGATATTGTAATAAAATGTTTTTAGTGTTAAAAAAGCAAATAATTAATTAAGAATGTGAAGTACCATTTTTAATATAAAAATGATGTATTGTGCGCATAAAAAAATGAGTACTCGGAGGCTTTTTAGGGTGCTGATTACGAATTTGAAATAAAAATGATAAATTATAAAATAGCGAATTTAACATGGTGCTTGTCAAACAAAAATGTATATGACCTGCACGCAGATCAGTAAAGGAACGTCCTTGAGGCCGTTGATTATACATTAGAAAGTATAATTAAAAATTCCAAAATTTGATAAATGTTTTCCATTTAATTTATCATACCGCAATCCCCAAAACTCTAGAGTATAAATTTTCGATTTGTGAAGCTGGAGGTTTATGCTGGAAGCAGAGGTATAGGTCCGTGTGCAGCTGTGGTGACCATCCAAGTAAACCAGGGCTTGACATGATGACCGCTTGGATACGCAGTAGCCTGCTTGTCAAGCCACCTGATTCTTTATAGGATTTGTAGGATCAACGGGCGTTCTGTACATCACGTAAGTGCCTAACTGTGGATACCAAGTGGGCTCTCGCTAGGTTGAAGGAATAACGAAACAAGGAACCACTATGTGCATTTGCATATAAAGGTATTGAGATCAAACAAGGGTAAGCGAAGGTTAACCGTTTTGACTCGCGCAATAATGGTTGCGTGATACATTTGATTTAGTACCATGCCGGCTGAGCAACTTTCCCACTCTAGCTGCCCAGCGACAGATTCACATCCACTTAAAGCCTATAAGCCCATTCTGGTACATTTTTTAAGGCTCCGGACGGGAAATAATTAGATACGAATATATTACGGTTTATCCCCCCGCAGAAAAAATATTCCGGGATGGAGTCCGAGATGGAGTCTGGAATGGAGTCTAGGATGAAGTCCGGGCAGACTACCATATGAGAGAGTCAATTCTAGACTCCAGGACATCCTGGTCCCGTAACTTTCCTTTTTTTAAGCATGCAATGAAGTGTTTAGGAAATTGATCATGCTCATAGTCCTAATGGGATTAATCTTTTATTCCGGTTGTGATTGATGAGTCAGTGTTATTTGAAGTGGGTGTTTGCCGGTCGGTTTTCAAGCTTACAAAGTTTAAAAAGTCGGTTATCCTATCGACTATATGGGATGACATCCTGGGGTCCGGGATCAAGTCCGGGATATAGTCGCGGGTGTTCAGGACAGAATCCGGGATAGAGACCGGCATGAAGTATCAGGAGTCCAGGATGGTATCGTGGATGAAGTCCAGGACTGGCCGGACGCTATTCTGGACTACATCCTGGATTCCATCCTGGACTCTATACCGGACTCCATCCCGACTATTTTTTTCTGTGCGGGTCCAATCAATATGATTTATGAAACGTTTCATCGATTCGACTGACATTAATCGTAATGAATAAAATTGAGTTATCCAGAACATGTTCACTTGGTTTATATATAGAACACCAATATTTCATTCGAATAAATATTCTAGGGTACGAGTAAAAGCAGCTGAGATATCCTATTATCCAGAGAGATATGTTCTTGAAATAAGCATGGATACTAGGAGAAATCATCTAATATATTATGCTTTGTAACGTTATCGAATATACAAAATATGAGGATAATTTGGATTACAGCGTGGTAAGCGGCCTTGCGTACAGTTCTCAGTGGTCAGAGCAGTCCAACGGCAATTAGAAGGTACCGGGCTCCAATCCTGACTCAGACACTGGGAATTTTTCTTGCATTTCTTATGTAAGGTTGCTTGGTTGACTACAAAACGACCTGCAAAACTAAATAGGCAAGGCATGAATTGAAAAATAAGATTGTCGCGGGTCTCATTTTCATTATGTTGAAAAAGGATTTTATTTGTGCTTTCAAAATACATTACGTATACCTAGTCGGTCCTACGGTAGTCAAGTACCCCGCTTTTGCATCCTGGCGCACTCTGCCTGGTCAGACTAATTTGTATAACCTATGATGATGCGTAAACAGCTGAATAAATAAAGCATCATGCGAAGTGCCCCCCGTTGACTTCGGCTAACAGGATTGTTTTGAATCAATTCGAACATTTAAATAACGAGAAACAAGAATGTACGCACAAATATACGTACTAATGGATAAGGGGTAGTTTACCCCCGTAAACTCATTTTCCTGTGAGTATGCAAAAATACGTTAACTTTATTTGAACTTGCCCTTCCAAATGGTACATGTTCTGTTCAATTTGGTTGGTTAGTTTTTTGTGTAGGGTGGAAAATTAAAAAATCAGGGGGTTGTTCACCCCTGCAAATGAATTTTTTTCTTCAACTTCACGTGGAATTATTATTGTCTTCAATGAGGAGTATTTTGGTTTTTGTTTCATTAAAATCGGTGGACGCCTTCTGAGTGAAACTGCATAATCACCCCTCGACATGCATAACTTTGAAGGGCGACTTCACCGCTTAGAAATGTTTTTCCGTCGATAAAAAAAATACGTGTCTTTTAGTTTTTGATGCTCTACAACATATGTGAGTTTCATCAAAATCGGAGGGGGACACCAAACTATCTTTCCTTGTAAGTATAGTTTCTTCTATTATATTTGCACGAGGTACTCTGCGAGAAGCGCGTCTTGTTGCAATACCGTTACTGCGTATTATCCAAAGCACTCGCAGCTCCCTGGAAATATAAAGAAACGTTAAGCGTAGCCAAGCCCTGATTCATGTCTCTTTCATATATCATGTATCCTTAACAGTTTTACCCAGCGAACTATTTGAGTTCCATCTGTTGCCGAACCTGCAATACGCAGCATCGATGCATACCCTCGCAGCTGATGTGAATACATTTGGAAGCGTAATCCGTATTCTAGCAGTAGGACATCATGACCAAATACGAGAAATCCCATTAGGTATCTCGGTCTCAGTTGCCTCTATCGCTTCCCTTCGACTTGGTCGAATCTGTTGAGTATAACGGATCGACCCTCTTGAAATTCTACAGACCAACGGGTGTATATCCTAGCAAGATTTAGCGAGAGAATTGCAGTCTGCTGCTTACCGTGACAACAGAAAGGAATGAAGGTGTCTCTAGTCCGATATTCGGATAACCAGACTGGTGATACGTTCAAGAAAAAATCGCTGAACTCGCCGATAAATATTTAAAAGGCTAAAGAGTGTACCTTGGATATTCGATACAAAGTTTCGTTTTTATTGACGTTGCCTATCGAATAATTGAAATTATCCGAAGCATGTCCAACGAGACGATACTTTGGTCTCCACAGTTGAATTATTTTACTAAAATTCATGACAACATCCTGCAAACATTTGATAAATTACTAAGTAGATAAAAAAAATTCTGTTGCGATTACCAACTATCAGCCTATGCCAACCAATAAATTGGTTTAGTTCACCAATATTTTGGTAGCTGCAATCGATGATCGGTGACTGAAACTAATCTTTTTTCTTCGTATACTAAAAAAGGCGTAATGTTGATTTAGTGCTGTATAATAATAATATTAAATCCAAGAAGAACCTTGCAAGTTGCTTAATTAATTTTATAGTTCCTACATCAGCCTCCACTATGAGGCAGTCCGTTAATCAATTTGAATTTTCTCATAGAAAATGTTTTGTAAACGATGGACCAAATAAACAAAGAAACAACGTGGAAGGTTCTACTTTGTAACTGTTTGATACATTTAACGGGGCTGCTCTTCTTTTATTTAACAAACTTTACTCCAAAGTCTTATAAAATTAGAGAGTTGTCCGGCTTAAAAACTTGAAACCCAATCAATCTTTCATATATATTTTAACGAATATTGCAATAGATAAAGAACTTTAACAGCTTTACAATCTTAGCTTGTTGATAAAGTGATTCTCAATCTAGGTATCTTAATTTTTGCAATTCAGAACGATATCGACGTCTAAAATTCAATTTGCTAAAATATTTGTACGCCTTTATTCATTTTGGCCAAACATCGAACATCCTTGAACTTCATTAATTGAGATCGATTTTGCGGTATTACTGAAAATTTGCGGACGCTAGACTTTTTACCGAACAATTCAAAGCGGCAATAAAATCTGAATGTCTGCTTATATTGTGACAAAAGGAATGATGATTAAAATGTGTTTACTGCTATACATATGTGTCAAATTTCAGCTGGATTATTTTAATAAATCTCGAGTTAGAGACGTTTAGTTTTTCGAAGACCACCGCGCACGTATACGTCCTAACATTTGTTCTAAACCACTTTTTTTTTGTTTCTTTTACACCATTTTGAGTGTCCTGATATTGAAATCTCGAAAAAAAAAATACCATGAGAACACAGCTTTTTCTATATGAAGTAAACTGAGATAAAATGATATTATCTGTAAAACCATTGACAAAAATGTAGGATTTAAGCATTTTAAGAATACATTTTTTAAAGAATAAAACATTTCTATCTCTTGAGTTCTGTACATTGAGATGCCACTTTAAAAACTTTGCTGTACTAGAAATGCTTGAGAATTTCTCTCATGTAGTTTATTTTCACTTACCAGAGATAGCACGTGAAACAGGTATTATGGCGAGACACTGCTGCAATAAGATACTTTTTCGCATGCCCCCATCTCCATTGGTACAAAGTTTTAAGGAACAACTCTGACCCTGCTAACACGTGTCGAAAATTCCGCGGTGAAGATGAGTGGAAGCGGGGTTGTAGAAAGGTCGCATCGGTGTGTTATAGTGTTGGAAGAAGAGTAAAAGAAGAGAGAGACTCGTGAGTTGCCACGCGGGAATAGTTGCAAGTCGAGGACGAAATGTAGGAGAAAGCGAGTTTAAGTTTGCAGTCCTCGTCCCATACCCGATATGCTTTTTGAAACTTTCATCGCCACTTCATACTTGCTTTTCGTGAAATTCCAAGGTATATTTTTGTTTCAAAAAAAGAAATAAAGAAAGAAATTCGAGGAAAAGGCGGGGAGAGCGTGCAAATAAAATTGCACTCCCACATTTGGCATCTTGAACGGCATCTATGCTAAACGACGTTCATTACCGCAATCGATAATTCTTTACATCTAATTCTTTTATAATCTGTTCTTAAAATAATACTACGTATTGGATACGATTCGAGGAAAGATTTTCACTGATTTTCATAGTTACTGAATAGTAAACTATCACTAAGGTAAGGGCAACTTTCTTTATTGTATTTAATTGCTTTTTCCAGCGGGTAATCAACCCAAATTATGGGTAAATTTTGTAAGATCTACCTTAAACATTGCCAGGTTAATTTCACAAGTGGTGAAGTAGTGAAAGAAGTTTCAAGTAGTGAAAGAAGGGATTGACAAAAATAACTGTAACAAGAAAATGTTCATGGAAAATCAATGACTTGACTTTTATATTGCAAATAAAAGCATTTCACGTAGAGATGTTAACCCTCTAGCGGTGAGAAGTGGTCTGGAGCGAGTATTTTCTGTAGAGTAGTATGAGCCTAACAAGGTCCACATAGAGCAGACGTCAACGATTGCAAGGACCCTGGGAAAGTGGCCGGACATTCCGGAACACTCGCTGGAGGCGAGTCCTACACGTGATTAGGTTTATTTGCGGGTCGACTAGCGAAGCCTCTGACTCGCAGGGTTCCGCAGGCTTACAGGTGTGTTCAACATTCTGTGAAAATCGATGGGTCCTCGTGCCACGACCACAGGAATTGGTCAGCAAGTCCCCGAGGAGCGATGAACCGGTTCTGACAGAACCGTCGACGATTGGGTAAAGAGCGCTTTTACACACAAACGCACGATACTCACACGGTCGACACGCACACATATGATGGATCATTTCGATATGCAAAGTACACATATGTATCACGCTACCGTTCTATAGCTCACTTCACGTTTACTCCCTTTTTGGTACCGTCATTGTGTTCGTGCCCTTCACCTCTCGTTAAAATCAACTATCTTGGTTCAAGCTTTTTTCAGAAGCCACTAAAATGGAGTCTCTTCGATAATTCAACTGGCAACCAAGGAAAGAAAAGCTTCAGAAAAGAACACCCAGGTTTACAGTTTATTAGACAAAAGAAGAGTGGAGAACAGCACTATAACCTTTCGAAGGAACTGTTGATAAGATACTAAGCTTACGAGAATGTATTTGAATTTTTGTTCTGGCTCATTTGAATTGATTGTTTGTATTGGCTGGATTTTTGGTTCAGTTTTTTTTACTCCCTCGAGATATAAAATTTTTTAGAGAACGACGAACTTATTCAAACTTTTATGGTATTTTCGATATAATTGCTCTCAATCTTATACCAATGCTAGTTAAAATAAATCGTATGAGGTTATCGACACGACCTGGGTCACGTTTTAGTTGAGTCAAATTTGAAAGTACTTTTCATTTTTAAACAGGGTGCCGAATATTTTTAATAAAGAAACAAGGTGTCCTGAAACGTTATGTCAGGAAACCAGCTTTTTTGGATCCCCCATTTCAAAATTAAACGAAACCCCTAAATATTATCTTATATATAACTTATTAACCATTACGATGAATAAACTTTATTAGTTTCCTGTTTTTGATAGTAAAATATAATGAGATATCAATTTTATTCGATTTCCCGTAGATACACACGACCATTAAATCCCATACGTAGTGCACCAACAACATTGCATCATTGGGTTGACAATATCAAAAAATTCTAAGCCTCCTCAAACATTAGTATCTTTTAGTAAAATAAACAGATCTCGCCGCCGCCATCACCGCCACTGCTGTGTGCTAGAATCCTGAGACAATAATAATGGGCCCAGGCCCCGCCCCCACCGTATTCCACCTCTATTGCCTCTGCCCCCCACGACAAAAGCTAACCCCCCCCCCCCCCTAATTATTATAAATCATCCAGAACCTAAAGAACCTAATGACTCCCATTAGCCATGGTTATTCTAAGTCTCTGAGACACTTGAGAATCTAAAGATGAAGCGTTCTGGAGGCTAAGTCTTTGTCAATGATAGGGACAGGAAAGGTTCAAAGATAGATTGTGGGGGCGCATATAGCGAATATGAAGGTAAGTACTGGTCGGTACGACTTACCATCGTATATATACTACATCACAAGCACGCCACGAAGTAATAATGACCTTTCGTGCTTTCAGTGTAAGAAGATGAAAGAGTTCAAAGCGTTGTAAACACAATAGAATTTCACAGGGGTCTTCAAAAGTTACGTTTACGCATCGAATTCCATTTAAATGCTTTTTGCTATATTCATGAATGCGCGGCCTTTGAGCTCGAGGATTAGCTTCTGACCGCGAATAGAATGCATATGTGTGTCCGGAGTGCTTCTCTCGCTTCATACTTTCACCGTGCAAAATTGTATGTTCGTCGGTAGAAGTTTCTCGCATTGAGGGTGGATAGTTTGACGCTTCGGTGCATCGTGAAGCTTTGAAGCTTCACCAGCCACAGCAAAAACAAATTCAAACGCTACCTAGGTACACGCTGGTTAGGCAAAATACATACCAGTATTCCTGAAATGATTGTACCAACTCAATTCAGTAGAGAAAATGTAAAAGGAAATGAAATCAATGTAGCCCGCTTAAAATATATTTCGGGTAACATTTGTAAATTGTTTAATGGAACTGAGATATTTTAATTAAATAACTCGCGAGGATCGACATTGCAGTGGTATTGCTGGGGCCACTGAAGGATTTTTGACTTATCGATATTTTATTCTTCGCTATCGTCTTCATTCGATATATATCGATTATCAAAATCTTTCTAGTTATAAAATGGGAGATCCTACAACTTGTATATGTGCATGTGGAGATTGCAATGGTAATTTTAAGTACTGAACCACTAGCTTTATGAAATCTCTTTTGGTTTTTCGACAGTATTTCACTGATTGTGATAAATAAAATATAGAGATTTTAAGCGATTATACCATTTTTGGTATTTCAAATTAAAATTCGGGCCCAATAAGTTCAATTTCATATGAAATATCAATCTTTATATCGAATCATTGTTGCGTACCTAGGGTGCATCTATTGCGCAAGCCGATTATTTTCTTAGTAATAATTCTCGCCCTTTAAATCCAGGCCTTACATTCACTTCTGAATAATAATCTTCAGATTCTCGCAATAATACTAACAAGGAAAGGTACTTTGGTGTCCCCCTCCGATTTTAATGCAACTCACGTATGTTGTAGAGCATCGAAAACTAAAAGACACGTATTTTTTTTTATCGGCGGAAAAACATATTTAAGGGGTGAAATCGCCCTTCGAAAATAGGCATTTTGAGGGGTGATTATGCAGTTTCACCCAGAAGGCGTCAACCGATTTTTATGAAACAAAAACCAAAATACTCCTCATTGAAGACAATAAAAATTCCACGTGAAGTTGAAGAAAAAAATTCTTTTTCAGGGGTGAAACTGCATAATTACCCCTAACTTTGAAGGGCGATTTCACCCCTTAAAAATGTTTTTCCGCCGATAAAAAAAAATACGTGTCTTTTAGTTTTCGATGCTCTACAACATACGTGAGTTGCATTAAAATCGGAGGGGGACACCAAAGTACCTTTCCTTGTAAGTGGCAAAAGAAATAAAAAAAATTTCATCCACTTATGACCTGGGGACCTCACGAAGGAAGGACACTTCCATAGACTTTTTCGTGCTGCCTAGAGGAACTCACGGGAAATAGTAAGAATACGTGTCAAATGTCTCAGTTTTGAGCTTTGTGAAGCGATCTTTTAGATTTATCATGAGTCGACATCTTTACCCTTCATTTGCACTCTGTGACCCTCGAATCCTTTGTGCAGGTGAATGCGGACGCCGGTTTCACCCTCCGATTAATCTATAAACCCATAAATCCTACTCTGAGAGTTAACCGTCATTTATGATGCTCCGTAGATCCAGGGTGAACTTTGCGCCCTGCGTACGGTCTACTCGCCCTATGCGCAAATCATTACACACTGTTAAAAATCCGGTGTTAAATCAAACTTACAAAGAAAAAAAGTAGTTGCGATAACCATTTCCGGCATATGCTGTGTCGCGAATTAGTTACAGAAACCAAATCGAAATCGTATTCCCAAATATTTTTCATTAGTTGGCGAGAAAATAGTACCGAAGACCAACGACTTGATTCCTGTAACCAATCACAGTGCTGTCGCCACCACGAGCTATTGGGTGGTGCAACTAACGTCGGCGACAGTTGCTACAAAAAGCATTTGGATAGTACCGTGCAGTCTACGAGTTGGTTCCCATTACCAATCGCTTTCCTTCTATAACCAACTGGTTGGTACGTGCTACGAGTAAAACTTTTCACAAACGACGCCACTGTTTGACGTGACAATTGGTTGTGGGTGGACGAGGACTTGCAAAAAATAAAAGTGAAATTGATTAAATATATGATAAATATACAGTGAAATATTTTCAATAGATGACTTTTATCTATCGATGCATCGCGCGAAGCACGCGCTGGTCCTCGTCACTGTAAATAAATAAAAATATCTGTATTAACCTGGTTTTTATCCTTATCACGCTGAACTGATGGATTGCACCAACCAACCGGTGAGCTGAGGTTGCCATCTCGGTTGATGGTAACTGTGTAGTTGGCGCTATGCAAACTATTCCAGTTGATTGTCGAAACCAATGTGTCAGTTCGACCAACTACTTTTTTCTTTCTTTATGCGCGATATCCATTTGAAACTTACGTCGACGAGAGCGACAATAGTTTCTTGCACAAAAAATATATGTTTGTATCAATGTGTGTGTGCGGTATTTTGTCTACAATCATATTGATTGTTGAAAAAGTTTTGTTGAAATGATTTTACAGCGTTGATATATTTATAAATTGTAATTTTATAAATCATTGTATGTCACATTTTTTCGCTGAAGGTTATTTCAAAGTTTCGATTTACAAATTAAAAAATATGATTGCAATTGAATAGTAGTATTCGTATTTATTATTTATTTGTCATTGATATGTCTAATATTCTTGTTTTTCGTGTCCCCGTGATTGCCGTTGTATACCTCGTTATTCATTTCGTTGATTATATTAAGCGTACCCTGCTATTTGAGTCTCATTTACATTTAAAAATAAATGCTTAAGTAGAATAATTCTAGTTTAAACTAGAATTTCGAAAAGATATTAAAGTATGGAAGAAATAAAAAGTATTACAAAGTAAACATATTTATTTCAAAGTGGCAACATTTATGCTGCATATACTTGGATATCTCAGGGAATACTAAAAATTTCAAATATTTTAGAGTAAAATGCTCGCCAAGAGTAAAAATTACAAAAGTCACTACAGTCTCCCATTAAAAGTAATACATTATTCACACTCTCGACACAGACGAATATTGACGTGGTATTCTTACTACCAGCATAGAAGAGAGATGTAGGAAGAGAAAGATGACGACATTTTAAACGAAGCATCTTGCTGCATGGAAAACTTCAAGAACGGCCCTCAGGCACGAGCGAGAGATAGTCGTGGAACTTTACGTCTCGCCTTCAACTCCGTCATCTTTTCTGAAGAGCGAGGGCAAGCGGCGAGTGTAAGGGGTTTCTAGAAATCCTTTAGCTTCTATTCCAGTTCTCACAGTAGTATAACCTCTTTGCAACCCACGTAGAAAAAATATCAGCCAGAGAAAGATAGCTGAAAACAGGGCAGGTGCGGGCGACCACCTCCCGGGTGGCAAACGGTCGTGAGCCACTGGAATTTTTAAGTATTTCGCCTTCCAAACTTAACAATGCCCCAGTGCGCGACCCGTCTCCCTTGAGAGCTCTTTAACTTGTAATGCTCGAGCTATAACACGCTTCGTCGAGATGAAGCAGAGCTGTGGGTAGACGGCTGGAAGCCTGAGCGACTCTGCTCGAGTTGATGCAAATGATTTTCGTATACGAATCGACAATTACGTATACAGATAATTACGTTCCGACAACCGTGACTATTATCGTCTTGAGAATAGAATCTCGGATCGAATCCTTTCGTTTCCTCGCGTTTCGTCCGATAAAATGACGACCTTCATTTTTCGCGGCGAACTCTAGCTCGATGGCGCACAAACGATAATCTTAGAATATCCGGAGGCATTGAACTTGAGCATCAGGAAAAACAGAGCTATTCAAAAATATGAGTGCTTACTCTACTTATAGATGATTTCATCGACGCAACTATTATTCCAAACCACGATTAAATATTTTCTAACTAAATAAATAGTAACCAAAGAAAATAAATAAATGATTTAATTAAGAGCCGTTATGTTCTCCATTGGTTAAAAAAATATTTTTACGAAAGTTACGAGGTTGTTTAAACTCTTCTCTTGGCAACCGATGTCTGGGAAATTATCGCGAAAGAGCGAAGGGTAATTCCAGTTAGTGAAACCCTGCACTAAAAGTTGCTCGCCAGCTTGCACGCCGGTCAATAGAGTATTTTGACAGTGAGAGCTAAAAGCTCCATGAAAATCAAGAGTGTCAAAACTTTTCAAACTAAATGCACACTAATTAAAGTGAGGTAGTAAACGGCATCTCCTATTCATGCAATTCGCATTTGGCGAATTCTAATAAAGCATATACGTGCTAAACGAATTCGCATTCGTCGTCCTATGACTTTAGTTGTTTCAGAACTATTATTATTTTATTATAATTATTGTTATTATTGTCTTTTGAATGTTATTGAACACACGAGAAATGAGCATTCATTATAGTTTAGATAGGAATGAACGAGGATGCAGATTTTTCCCTCACAATTACGAAATAACGAGGTATTCATCGTAATGCTAAACTGTCTTTCTCTACCTTCATTCCATCTGCCGGCGCCGGTGTACCAACGAGGGCTCAACAATCAATGCAAGGTCCTCTATCCATTAATTCTCAACATTCCCTACCTCTTCTGCCAGCCATTTTTCTCGGCGTCGTATGTTTTTTTTTACCTTACTGTAATTTATTTCATTCGACCTCGATGGCCCAATAGTACTTACTTCGTAACGGTCTTAGTGACACTGTGTATAATGAGAAGAAGAATCGATTGATGCTTTGCGAAATTGATTTCGTGATAGTCAAATGAGCACGAAGGAGAAAAATATTTGAAATTACGATGAGCTCGACTAAGCGATCTAAGACTTTCGTTGATTTATAAGACTGATTGTATTCGCGTGAAGCTGAAGAAGACGCGATTACGAGCACTCAATTCGCCAAGGATAAACTGTGATTGTTACCGTGTTAACTATACAGGGTAGAGAGGTAGAGGGATTGTATCGGTCTCTGCGGTTTACCCGGACTATAGCGAAGTCGCGAGCTTGCCTTCGCCAACTACGTAGGTTTTGCTCCGAATCCACAGGATTTCCTGTTCATCCGGCGAGGTCTGAAGATCTTCGAGAAACTTTGTCCACCGCGGGGCTTATTCGACGGTGCAGTCTGCTGCAGTCTGTTGTTCCAGTTTCCTGCCTCCGCGTTTATGAAATATCATGGTTGACGATGCGCATAAACCAAACCAAATCTGAAAGTCTAAAAAGCGTGCAATTAATGTCATGTTTCTGTCAGATTTGTTTACCTCCAATACTAAGATTATCGTCAGTTTAGCATACCCTAAACAATTGTGAGAGTTTTAACAATTTACGGAACATATGTCGTCTGATTTTTGAATAAAAAATGGATTCGTATTAATCGTACTTCGAATCTGCGGCTAAAAACCCGATGTGATTCAAAATGAATCCGTTTCGATCAAAATTGAACTTCTATGACAACTAACAGGCGGTGGAAAGTAGACTAGCTTAATTTTCTTTAAATGTTTTGAAGATAATTAGCCATTTTTTCGGAATATGTGTGGTTGATTGCTTCTAACCATGTGATCCAAGCGAAATTATACTGTACTCGGATTTTTGGTCAATCTTTTACAGATAATTGATATGTAAACGGAAGGGAATCTTATTCGGAATCACGATGTCGTAGTGTTATTGTAGTGAATAAAACTAAAGTACATGTCATATGTCCTGACACTTATAATCGAGGCGACATCCTCAAATAACACAACTCCGGGCACGAAAGCGAACCAAGTCCAATTGCATTTCTCGGATGAAGAAGTCTGTGTTGCAAGTGCGCCAAGCTTAAATCATCAAACCCGAGGTCGGTATGATTTCCGTGTCGCATGAGACACACCAGCAAACTTTCTGCCCCTATAGCTATTCTGGTAGTCCCGCCTCTGGTTCTCTGGTAAAGCACAGTAAAAGTAAAGTAGGTTGTTACCCGCGGGCGGAAGGCAATTTTCTCCGTGGATACGTGGGGACGCTGGAAATTGTAATTGGTCAACGGAGGGGGTGACTTGAGCTCTAGGGGGTTCTTGCCTGTTAAGCGTTCAGGCTCGGGACGGAAATTTGCGTGCAGCTCGCAGCTTTGCATTTTGGTATGCGACTTTGCTGCTACAGTCTCTCGAGTCATCGGTTTGATGCTCATTGCCTTACGGTTACACCTAGGAGGCATAAAAAAGTAGTTCATTGCCCAAGTATATTAACGTTCTTGCTGTAAACACGAATCATTAAAAATTCGTAATTTTCCTCGATATTATTGGTATATCATTACGATTCCCAACATCCCTCAATAGAGTTTTAGTTGCATTTCTGACTCTTCAAAAGAACGTTCGTTATCTATTTTAAAACTACGTATGTCTTTTAAATTCACACGTTTTTTTTACTTGGAATAAATTCAAAATCCCGTACAATTTCCGTACGAGTAGTAAAAATGCTCATTAAGTCCGCTCTCACTGAAGTGTCTCTTTAAACTGTCATTAGAACAAATTTCAAGAGGAAATAAATTTTTTATATTTCTTCAGTCTACAAATATAAGTATACCTACTGTTGTACAATGGAAAAAGTTCTATGGCTGGGAACAAAGCCAGAAGCTGTCGCGGTTGTAATCCGTCATTTGGCGTTGGTATCAACACAATAAACAATAAACTTCGTACTGTATGTATATATATTTATATATATATTAAATTGGTAGTGCAAATGGTCATGAACAAAGCTGCGAGATAAAACGCTGCCTCTGCGCGACTAACATGGTTGCTCTTTTATGTGGCAGTAAAATTAGCTTCTGCAGCTTTAAAAATGTTAGTGGTAAAATAAATAGAGGGATAAATGAGTGATTCGACTGATCCTCGCCGGCGTTGAACCTTTTTCCCGCTGATCTCGAGGTAACCGGTTGGGGATAATAAACTTCCCAACGTTTGGGATAACTGACGGGTTAATCACTACGTTAATATGACTAAGTGACGTGTAGAGGGGAGGAGGAGGACGGAATGGGCCTTGGATGTGCCGTAGGGAGCAAGTGATCCGTAGTTGAAGCCAATCTCGAGGAATAATCCCATTTTGTAACGGCCAATTGAGCTTGATCGAGCGAAGCCTCATAGGATAAGTTTTTAAGCGCATTATCCCGCAAACTTTTTGCATAGAGCGTTGATTGGACGACAAGGACGACACAGTAAATACTGTGAAACTTCTGTGAGTAACGAGAAGCCCTTGGTTCATCGGTGAAAATAGGCATCCGGGTGGTCGCTTTCAAATTACTCCGTCGTCTATGGAGCACAGTGTACTTTCATCGATGTGAAACTGAGAAAGGCTATAATATTGAAGAACACTCTACTAAGGCGCAAAATCTCGACGGGTTTGTAGTACAGAAGTGCCTGAAAAAAGAAGATATTTAGATAAGGAATAAGAGTATCGGTAGAACATGAAAAGGATAACGTCGCGCGTAGCTCTCAGCCAATCTAGCGATCCGATAAATCCAATCATCTTACTCATCTGTATACGCGGAGACCTGCCACCTGAGATCCGGCGACACCTTTTTTTCACCTCCGACTTAGAAAGCTCTCTTGATTCTTAATGACATAAATCCACTCTATCCCCGTGCAATCTTGTTTTCCTACGGATTGCCCAGCTCCCGATGGGTTCTGTCATTTGCGAGTTGATTCTCCAAAGGTGAAAAAGTCACGCGAGGGACACGCACAAAAGTCCCTAGTTTTATTTCCAAACGGAGCTTCAAGTTCCAAGCAATCCTCAATTAAGTTTTATATAAGATACTCGGATCTTTTAAACTCAGACCATCCACCATTTTCCTCAAAACTGCTTCTAAACGTAGTCACAAAACAGTATTCAAATTGGTTTTTGAATACCGTTGATATGGAAGTTAAATCTGGGGGAATATACGTCAGAAAAGCAACAGCGAGTTTCGACAAAATCTGACAATTTTAAAGGGATCCGTACAGACAAGCTTGCGTCACGAGTAGTACAAGACAATTTTCATCGTCCGCTAGTAAAAACGCTTTACGTTAAATGTTCCGTATTCACGGGGAAGAGTGGATTCACGGAACTGCTATTAATTAAACAAAAGCTCTCTGGTGTGCTGTGTATGGCTGGAGGTAGCTGTCGCAGTTGTCGCTGCGAGAAGTGCACCTACATGTTGGATGCCTACTACCCTGCTAGTTTGAACGAACTTACAGTGCCTGCCTTACGGTGACGTCGAGTATGTACTAGATGGAGGACTCATGTATGGAGAGTGAAAGAGAAGGAATGAACAGCAGTAGCGAGTGGCGACCCGGAAAACTAGAATTCATCTGTGGACGGCGTAGCGTGTCTGCCTACAGCGCACACTTCAAAAACTACACATATAAATAAATCTACACAACCCCTCGTATGCACGCTATGCAACCATGGAATGTAGACAAGATTGTTGCCCCGGAAATGTTAAATATTTGTGCATTCTTGGTACTTAAATCAATAATAAACTCGATGGCGCAGTTTCATATAAAACGGTCGAGACGGACACCTATCTGACAGCTAGAAGAATGTACCTCTTCATACGTATAAAGAAAGCAAGAAGGAGAATAGCAGCTGCACGAAAATTAAATTAAGATTCGTATCAGTATAATCTGCAAAATAGTCCTTACAGTGTGTACTTTCTATTGATCAAGTGCTGTAGATTACAGAAAATATGAATTGGCCGTCAAAAAGTATATGTGATATAGATATTAACTCGTAGTGGGCTTCTCAGTTATTAGTTTTGATGTTGCAAATGAATATTACGTGAGCTTATCGTATATAGCCGCTTAACTGTGCCAATGGCGTTACTGCTGCTTCGCTCTGAGGATGCTCAGCTTTGACCGCTCATAGGCCTGGATTTACTACGGGAATTATGGAGGAGCTTGTCTCTCAGGTCTGAGGTAAGGGCAGGTACCGTAAGACCGTTGAGGCAGGCTTACGCAAGATGACCGTCGTCACTAGCCGCAGTATCGTCGTCCAAAGGCCAACTTCCTCGTCTCGGTATACGTATAACAACTACGTTCGCCAGAGGAGCAATATCACCTGCACAATCCCGCTCGTGTGGCGAATTTACTCCAGGGTAATAGCAACCTATAAACGTCTTGCACACGCCGCACAACATGGTTGGTGTTGCACTAATTTTATATAATGATATTGAGAATGTAAGTAACAACCGGGCTGCGAGAACTTTTGCCGGAAATCTTATAAAATAGATAGGAACCCAATGGCATACGCAGGATTGTTAGTTCCCAGTGAATTATATTACTATGATAGCTTATTGCACGGAAACTTAATTATTTTCTCGTCTGGCGTTTGATATCGTGGATTGAAGCGCCAAAATTAATTTCCCGCGAGCTTCAAAGCGGCGCTTGATGATTCATGAGTCCAACACAAATACAATATTGTTATGACAAATTGAGATCCCTTTGTGGTGGAAACATCAAACATACTCAGACAAATAATTGGAATTCTGCGAAATACATGATAAGCGCTTGTCAATCGCATGACTACCGTTGCATCACCTAAGGCAATCTCCCATGGGCTATAAAAAAACATATAATACCTCGTGATATAACAATTGATGCAAGATTTACATAAGCTTTAACGCTATGACCACATATAGTGAATTTGATGAAGTAATTATTTGGTAGGAATGATAATACTGTGTAGTAATTATTTGGTAGGAATGATAATACTATGTAGTAATTATTTGGTAGGAATGATGAACTACGAGGTCTCTCATTGATTATGTAATGGAAATGAAAAGAATTTCCAATGGTAATTACTTCATTGAACGAAAGAGAAGAGAATCACCGAGATTAACTGTCAGGTTTGGGAACAATTAAAAACCGATACGAGGTTACTTTCTTTTGTGTATATAACAAACAGTAGATCACTTAGGTATTTATAATCGACAACCTAAGTGCAAATAATAGCGTCCCACCACCATTTTTAATGCCTTCTATCACCATAACGCGTTTCACACGCGCGACTAATAAAGGGTGGTTAAATTGTAAGGGCCGATGTTGAATGTGAACCACACCTAAACGTCAAGTTTTTTTCTGCATTTCATTTGACATTTCTCAATTTCAGACTAACTCAATTTAAACCATGGAAAGATACACAATCGAGCAACGCGTTAAAGTTATTCAGGCTTATTATGAAAATGGGCATTCAAATCAAAATGCATATCGTGCACTTCGTGATTTTTTCGGTCAATTTAATCGTCCAAATGTGAGTACAATCGGAAAAATCGTGCAAAAATTTGAGCAAACCGGGTCTGTAGGAGATATTAAAACACCAGTGCATGCTCGTACAGCTCGTACTGCAGAAAATATTGCTGCTGTTCGCGATAGTGTGGCTAAAGAGCCGTCCACCTCAACTCGTCATCGTGCCCAACAATTGCACCTCTCACGCTCGTCGTTGATGAACATTATGCATAAAGACTTGCTTATAAGGTGCAATTGACTCAAGAACTAAAGCCTCTTGACCATTCCAAGCGTCGTCAATGGTCAGAATGGTGGCAAGAAATAGCAACAGTGGATGATCAATTTTCGAAGAAAATCATCTTCAGTGATGAGGCACATTTTCACCTCAGTGGATTCGTCAATAAGCAGAATTGCCGCATTTGGGCGAATCATAATCCAAGAGTGATTGTCGAAAAACCAATGCACCCACAAAGAGTGACTGTTTGGTGCGGTTTATGGGCTGGCGGCATCATCGGCCCGTATTTTTTCCAAAATAAGGCCGGTCAGGCAGTTACTGTGAATGGTGTTCGCTATCGTGAGACGATAACGAACTTTTTATGGCCCGAATTGAAAGATATGGATGTGGGCGATATGTGGTTTCAACAGGACGGTGCCACTTGCCACACAGCTAACGAAACAATGGCTCTTTTGCGCGACAAATTCAATGGCCGTGTTATCTCACGTGGTGGCGATGTCAATTGACCGCCAAGATCATGTGATTTGACACCGTTGGACTTCTTTCTTTGGGGTTATTTGAAAGAAAAGGTGTACGTCGATAAGCCAGCAACAATTCAAGAGCTAAAGGATGAGATAATTCGGCACATTAACGGCATAGAACCTCAATTTTGCCTAAGCGTCATCGAAAATTTGGACCATCGGATGGAGGTGTGCCGCCGAGGTCGCGGCGGCCATTTGGCCGATATTTTGTTCCATACATAATTGAACCATACCATATTATCATAATAAAAAGAATTGACAATAATTTCCTAACTAATTTGTGTTTTATTCAAAATCAACATCGGCCCTTAAAATTTAACCACCTTTTACATACAACACAGAACTTGGAACACGGACACATTATTTTTTGCTTTAATCTATATCAATGTTCTTAGGTGCGAACGTGACACACAGAGGTACTGAATTTGGGGTCAGCAGTCCTCCGAATCGGAACCTCCGTTCGATTAATTTCTATGGCGTCACGGTTCTAATCCAACCGTGTATCGTGGCATTATCGAGGCAAACGTACTGGCCCAGCCCCCATGTCTCAATGGTAACCCCAGTGCACAGAGTCCATTGATCGACTGTACAGTCCGTTCGGTTGTAGGGAGATCGTAGCATTAGTATACGGACGAACACCAGGACGCGTTTGAATTGTCAGGCGAGATTCACCGACGACGTCGTGATTAACGTCGCGCCGAGCGTTCGCTGATCCGAGAAACCAACTGCAGACGAGCTATCGCGGAAATCGATAACCCGGCCTTTTGTCTGCAGTCATTGTAGATGCACTACGGCTAATATGATCGATATCATGAGGGGATAATCGCTTCCGATCTTCACATCCTTCCAGCACCAGTAGGGTTGTATGATTAGCAAATCTCTTCATAAAATCCATTCATCCCTCAGATACGAAGAAATTTCAACCGGAAATCAACGGCATTGTAGATGGCTCGTAACAACTATGTGACTATGGGTAATGTCTGTCCTTTTATGGCATCAAAAAATGTTCAATTATGCGTGGATATCACGTCGGGAAATTTAAATATCCGATATTCATTTATCGCACAAGTATATTCTTCTGGGAAAAGAAGATAAAATACGTATGACAAATAGACAGCGAAAAAGATAGAGTTATGACTTATGCAGTGACAGCCAGCCAACGTACGAATTAAACGACAACTATTGTTATCGATATTAGGAGACTTTAGATTAAATATCTATTTTATTCGTACTCAAGAGTGATCCAGACACTAATGGGGTACGTGAGACAGCAATATCAACGTGCTTCAGGCGTTGAAAATACAGATTTATGCACACGACACTGATGTGTCTTCTGCAACTGTAGAAACAATGCGAGGTCTGTAATACATCCTATAAAGTGAACACGATGCGAACACGAACACGAACAATATATTATTATCCAATATATTAACCATTTGCACTCCAGCCTAGTAGGGCATAGAGGCTTTAATGTCGCAAATACGGCGACAACGGAGTGCAAAGGGTTAAATATTCAAGAAGAATTATTACTTTTACAGGAACGGGAACAGGAACGAGAGAATCGGCGAGAGTGACGTAGATCTACAGCTACGATATACGGATTGCCGTAGTAGATGGACGAGAAATATTATGCCGCTGCAACATTAAACTCGTATAGCATATACGATCTGCTACGTGTTTCGCGCAGAAACAGAGTTTCAACTACATAACGTGCGAACGAACCCCGGTGATGGCACCTCCCACCGAGATTCGTTCGCCACGAGTCTTCCTCACTCCTTCACGCTGACGCTGGCTTCCCGTTCATTTATAACTTTTAATGCGCTCCCAACGCGACCCGAGAGTATCGCTGCTAAGGCCAAATACGATATCAAAGCCCTCGCATAGCAGAACAAAAGTTTTGCCGAGTTAGATATCCCACAAGAAAAAAACCTGAAGCAACTATGTTCATCAGTAAATGTTAGAAAAAACAGTGAAATAATTTGTTAATAACCAAAACGCATGTACATGTGACTTATGAGTTAATCTTTTTAGAAATTTATATAGGGATTAGTGACACAGCAACAAATGTGGCAGCATCTCGAGGCTGATACATTTACCTTACCTTAATGACACACGACGAGATGTGACAAGGCTTTCTTATATCGGCCAGCACACCTTAGCCACATTTTAAGAGGTTAATATTGTCGTAATAAAAAATGTAATGCTTTTCGAATAAATGTTTTGCTGTACTCAATTGTATTAGCTTAAAATATTTCGATTGACATAAAAATTAATGCTGTAGCTGTTGGCATACGTAAGATAAGTTAAAAACCATATTTTTCAGTTCTTCGTTCGTCGTCGTTTCTTCCATCTGCCAATCATTGTGTGTCGACCACTGCCAATTACTATGTTTCGCCAATCACTATTAGGAAGCGGCAGGTAACTATTTGCTCAGCTGCGTACGTCAAGTTGTAAAAAATTGGGGCTTACCGCAAACACCACTTGGTCTAATTCGTGACACAGCAGTAGTAATAGTTCGCAATTTCGTCAATAGATAGCGCCCATGTAGTGAAGTATCAACGAACAGATCGATTCTGAGGCCGGTTCCCCACAAACGGATCCAGTATCCTCTTCTTCCGCACAAGTTTCGCCATATGCAAGTTACTTTTTCTACCAATTACATCTACGATGATTAGGTTTGGATAGATAATTTATGCTCGTACTTGATTAACTTATGATCAATATTTTTTAGTCATTTAAGTAAAAACAATACTAATTATATTCTTGCATAATGCGCGTTTAAAGAAGCAGCAACTAAAACAAAATCATATTTTTATAAAAATGAACAGTTATTTTTAAACAGATTAAAAATATATATATTGTAGAATCCAGTTATTTAAAAAAATGCCGAGTTATGACTTTAGTTGTGTATAGATTGCAAAAAACTGAACTTATCTACTGAAACCAAAATGAAAATTTGTTTATGAAATATTTCAACCTGATTCCTCCCTAAGTAAGACGCTGAGAAACATACTCTGATGATTCTACTTCACTCCAAGGAGAATGCTAATCAGTTCGATCTCTCTCCGTATCATCGTGGCAAACGACCAATTGCAATGAGACATAAATAGTAAAAGTACACCGATAATATTACAACTATCAATTTTGGAAGTACATTTTGTAAGTTGATGCCCCATCGTGATTACGCAGGTTCACTCTGATAAAGGAATCTAGTGACATGGAGTTGAATTGCTTGCATCTTGCACTCGATATATGTAAACCTATGCTAAGCTAGTATTTACTGATATAAGAAATCGATTTAACACTACGAAGTGTTAAATATTAATTGCTAAAAACATTACTTTTGTATCTACATTTGTTATTCATAAAAAAGGATGCAAAGTAGAATCTTGCACATAGCACGCTTATTATTTTCCATTTTTCACAAAGTCACATCTACGAGGAAGTATATTGATCAATTTGTGCTCATCAGAGACATTGGAAAGCAAAGGTGGTTCTCTGAAGATTTTGATATCGTTAGAAACTTGTTTACGGAAAATCAATCCGCGTAAAGAGTGTACTGCTTTCACATAGTTTAGCCGCTCACGGCAAGGGATTATGGCAACGAAAATAGGGACAGACTACACGAACGTAGATTATACTTTACATGGATTTCTCTTATCGACTTTCTGACGATATTGAAATGTTCAGCGAACCTCAAAGAATCGACGTCCAATTCCTACCCTATAAAACAAATGCTGTTAACATTTCGATCGGTCATGTTGATTTTCAAAATGGTCAGTGATATACGATTATTTTCATTTATTCGCAAGTTTTCAATTTCGACCAAACGTCGAAGCTTTTACGCTTATATTATAGTCTTGTACACTGTAAAGCATATCCATAGATTACGAACGAGCCTCATTCTGCCGACCAAAGTCGGTAAAAAAATCTATCCAAGTATCCCCTTAACGGAAATACTGTTAAAATTATTTGAAAAATTAAAATACTTGCATAAGAACAGAGTTTTTATGTATAAACTGATACATTAAATTTAATATACAAGTATGTTATAAAGTAAACATTTTTGTATATTAAACATGACTTTTTTAATGTGTATACTATACTGTACATTACTTCAACATCATACTAGCATATTAAATTTAATTCCCGAATAAAAACTTCTTATACTTAATTTCCATAAAGAATTTTTTATAGTATAATTTTTAAAAACCAACTATTAACACTCTTTTGTATCACCACATGACATTTTCAGCTTCACGACAAATAATTTGTGTTTTTTTTAAATCCATTGGCAATGTCCGGTTGTGTAGGGTCTTAAAATGAATAAAAATAAGATATTTCTCCTCCTTTATTGTCCTCTTAAAGTGTTCATTTATTTCAAATTTTTAATGGCTTCAACTTTGCTTCGATTTGTCCGTAAGACTTTGCGATAAGAAAGGTGGCTACTATTTTAATCTGTTTCCCTATTGACTATATAAAGCATCGCCACAAGTAATTAAAACTCAGTAAAGAAGGGACATTAAAAAGTTTTGCTAGCAATCGACTCTCGATAAACTGGATCACGAAGGAGCATGTACAGAACTGAAAGTACGAAGAAAACAGCAATTTCTCGGCGTCTAGTATCGTGCGATCACAATGCTACGAGCTACTACCATCGATTGCATCTCGAGTAAAAATCGCATACAGCCTTCGATCCTTTTGTATCTTCCAGCATCGGTCCTCACTTTCTGTAGCACTTTTTATAATGCCTTGCACTCACTTCAGGCTTCGATATACGTGCTACGTACACCCATATCACATGCTCTCTAGCATGTAATATTTATGACCGTACCATGGAAACAGCAGTTTTCTTTACGATTCCTCCATTCCCTGTAAGTACATTTGTACACGTACAGAAGGATCATCTCCACCATCTTATTTTTATATTGTTCACGCGATTACACGGAGGTAGATCTTTCTGAGATCTCAGTTACCTTAGCGTCGAAAATCTAAAGAAAAAAACCTTGTCTTGGGGTGTAACCGGACGCATAAAAAATGCAACACTCACTTCTCCACCACGAGTTGGGCACCGAATTTCTTCCCGGATACTTTTCGCGACGAAGTCAATCTTTTTAAAGGGACATGTGCACAGTTTTTTTTTTAAATCATTGATTAAATATAGATATGTACGACAAGCTTCAATATTTCGATTCATCAACCAATCAAATTTCTAAAGATTATGAAGATAATTTTTTTAATTTATAATCGCAAAATAAAATATTTTTTAACTTGACTTTTTTTTTATTAAGTTGCGCTAAACATACACAAGGTGAAATAGTAAAAATGGCATATTTGTAAACTAAAGTTTGAGTGTAAAACAGGAATCGTGAGAACTCAGGGTTTAGTTAAAACAAATGACAGAGATACCGACTGAAATAAAAGGACAGAAGCGGCGAAATGAAAAAATAAATGCATGGGAGAACAACGAACCAACGAAGCGCATCACGAAAAACAGAAGTACAACACGAAAGATCCTCGCTCACGATAGTGACAACTGTTAAGTTCCTGGTAAGAACGTAGCTCGAAAGCGGGGTCGACGAGGACGACGAAAGACAGTGCGGAAAGTTCTTATTCGTCGGTGTGCACGATACGTTTTTTTTTTTTCCGAACTTTACCTTGCCCGCCAAAGAGCAACGCTTTTGGTACGAGAGAACGAGGGGATAGTAGTCACCGTTGAGTGCGACGTGGTGATAGAAAAGGGACAAAGAGTGGTACTGCAGGACGGGAACGGGGATAGGTAGGTGGAAAAGCCCGGTGACAGATGCGGGACATTTCGCAGCAGCAGCGTTCGCCCGCACCGGCCCGCACGACACTTAATCAACCTTAGGTGGAGCCTGTGTGTGACGCTACGTCCCGTACGTATCCCTCTCGTGTGCAAGCACGAAAGCTCGAACTTTTATGGTGCGAGAGCTGTGCGTGAGTTGTACTCGTATGTACTCATTAAACTGAGTAACCGTATAAAAACCACGTCTGGTGTTACTGGAAATAGTAATATGAACAAAAGGTGCAGTCCAATATTCAGTACGACTAAACGCAGATATATTTTTTCTCAAGTAAATGTTAGAATTACAGGAAAGAATTTTTCGACATGCTTCACAAATTGTTTGAACACAAGATACAACAAATTCAAACTTTTAAACTCAATAAATACTTATCAAGATATATTTTATGCTATTTTATTGGACTAATATTAATCTATTATCGTCAAATGAGCAATGTTGTTTAGGTAATTGAAGATATCAGTGGGATGCCAGTGTGTTAGGTAAGCTTTGCATAAGACGAACTTAAAGGAAGTTTCATGAACTGTACCGCTGCATTCTAACAGACAATGCCCGAGTGCTTGCTATGGTCGTCAGGATGAGGATGAAAGCGAGACCTATTAGTTGCCAAAAGGGTTGGAATACTTGAACTGTTAGTCTGTTCAGAGATTAGCCAGTAAGGATCTTGTGTATGGAATCATAAGTACCCAGTTTGCTCAACATTGTAATGGACGCGATGCTTGAATGCGTCTAACGCAGTGCCGAAATATCTTTGGTCTGAGGTTACCCTCGTTAATCGCGACGTATGAATGAAGTGCCATAATGGTCAAATTGTTCGAAATGGCGGTGGTCCATAAGACAAATGAATTACGTGGCGATGTTTTTATCTCGTTGCTTCCTTGCACCTAAAATTATTGTGATAACTTCGGTGTGTGATCAATAACATGCATTCTTCAACGCGCAAAACAAAGTTTTTAAAATTAAAATAAAATTAGATCTTCTCAAACGATATGTCATTGGAACGAAATTTCCTTAAATTATATATTCTACGACATCCTTCGCGAAATATTTGGTGGTCTCAATCAATCATCAGGACCTCACAATGCGGGTGCGATGAACCATTCTCCAGATATTTCTTTTTCAACGAAAATTTCATCAAAACGGTAATCGAAAACAGTAAGTGCTTTGCAAAATAGCAAGTGTGATTGATGATCACAATGACAAAATATCGAAATAGAAAAACGGAGAAGTCGTTTACTGTTACATTTACGTTTCTACAAGCAAGAAAAGCAAATGGTGCACCGAAATTAATCGACTTGTCGAGTTGCGATGAAGACTGAGGTGAGGAGGGTGGTTCGAGCGATGAAGATACACGACCAGGGCCGTTAAGATAAATTGAAATCGGAAGCTTGGATTTAATTAAAAAGTTTATCCGCTGGTGCTGCTCCTAGATGAGAGAGACGAAAATCAGCCGTTGCTTCTGATGTAGGCGATCGCCAGAAACGAGAGAGCAGTTGACTGTTTTCAGTTAGCTGATGAAACCGAAAATATCCACAGGTCAGAGTTTATCCATGAACGGCCATACGAAATTCACGTTGTCATTAAGAGATCACATTTGACTGAAAAACTTAATTAAAATTCTTACTTTAGAAGTTTTATCGTTTTGATAAATTCTATCGCAATGCTGCACCTTTCTGTTACGATTCTTTAATTCGTATTCTTGCTCTCGCTCTTGTGTCGATAAAAACCGACGACAATGTTCTAGCGCTGGACTATTGTTGGATTTCACATCGACTAGAAGTCCGAGCGAAATACATAAAAGCCAGGACAAAGAAGGTGGAATGGGCGGTTAGTGATAAACGCCGTTGGGAGATAGAAAAAGGCGAGGTCAAAAATTGCACCTAAAACTTTGCTAACAATAAAACTTTGCGGGCACGAAGAGGGGTAAGGAGAAACGGGCTTGTGGTGCACGATAAAAACACGGCGGCGGAACTTCGTGTCATTAGGTTTCAAGGTCTCGAACTTTCATGTCGCGAGGCGACACTGTACAGTTCTCATTCGACAAAATCGCCCGACTCCGCTCAATCCTTAAATTTCGTCCACTCACTGAGGTCTGACGTGCTATCTTCACCGTTTCTTCCATAACGTCACATTTTATCTCGTAATTCCCATGTGCTTCTTCATAACTCGCAATTTTATTCGCAAAAGTGATAATAACAACTATTATTCGTTATAATTATTAATTGTCCATTGTTCAAAAAGGATTGGAATTATGGGTTTGATGTCGACCAAAAACTGTAATCGCCAGTTTTTGTCACTGTTTACTATCGAAATCATGGCCGGGACAGTCGGTTTAGATAAGTCTATGTTACTTTCGGGATTCGTTGTGTCCCTACGGAGATAACAATCTTTGAAAAAAGTCGTAAGAGTGCGTGTTCGTAAATATCGCATCAGCAAACACATTCGCATCACTTTCTTACAAATATTATGTACGTATGTTAGCCTAACTTCACGTTAGGTCGATCGATAAGACAGCGAGCGATCTTGACCTACGATTGATGACCACCATAACCTACGATTTTCATAAGTTATCTTTCTCTAACCGTCTTTCACAGAGTATTCTAATCATTTTATAAATGAAATATGCCCCGTTTATTTGACAATCAATATCGTCGATTTCTATTTTGCTATATTTAAATGCATAGGTAAAAGTTCAATATACTTCTAGCAGCACCTCTGATACAAGAGGGTTATGCTTGGTGTATATGTATTTCGTTTCAATTAAATCATCTTATTTTATAGTGGATATCAATACAATATTTCTATTTATATTCTCTTGCTATATACCTATCCGAATAATTTAACAGCACAAACTTTGAAAGTCGAGGAATTGATAGAAAAAAAGTGGATAAAAGTGAAATTCTCTCTATATTGCTTGCAGAGTATTAGTAAATGACAACAATACAACAGTAAATGACAGTATACGTACATTATAAATGTAACGAAATAATCTTGTAATAATAATACAAACAAGCCTGTAATACAGAACCTTGCACATTGCTTCCACATTATTATCCACCTTTCACGAGGCCATCTCTGCGAGGAAGTATGATGATTGATTTTAATTTCCTCATAGCCTAACAGCTTTGTGGTAGATATCAAATAATAGGATGCATAATGTCCAAAATTATAATTTGCAGCCTTTTTAAAATGCTGCATACTCTAATTTATCTGCTCGAAATTTGTTTAAGTTATCGAATGTAGCATTTCAGAAGTTTCACCAGGTAGAGAGAAATATACAAAAAAATCTAAAAATTGTACCTCGTTCCCTCAACTACTGTAGAAATGGGTCTGAATTATTTGAGAACTTTCACCTACACCATTCACATAATATTTTAGTATCTAATAAAACACCTTTAACATGCGTTCTTATGGCATATTTGCAAATTGCGTGCTTTCATTACCATTTTAGAGAAAATTTAGATACTTAAATAAATTAATGCTATCTCAAGAAAGTGCGGTTGAATAAAGCAGCTAACAAATATCAGATCGATTTTCTACTCAGCTGAATACTATGAATATTATGAATACCATGAATACTTTTCAATATAGTCGTAGCACTCGCAATTGGTTGCAGTAAAAGGACGTCGCCCTCTCGCTTCCACCATGCTGTGCTGCACTATAGTGTCTACCCCCTTTGAACCAAGCACCTCTCCAAATGGGGAACGTCCTTAGAACAATGGTAACTTTCATAACTTTTAATACTCATTATCAATCACAGGCAAACTTGTTTAGAAAGTTTCAGCTCAACAGCTTGAAATTTACACGAGCTAGCGTGATTAAGTCGTTTACATAAAAAAAATTTAACTGGTCAACTTTTAGTAACTTTATTGATTTTAATTAATTTTACAACGATAAAATATGTAATATTCGATCTGCCTTAATTTCAAACCGATAGTTCAACGCGTTCTCGTAAGTCATATGTGATTCATTTTTTTACCCATGTGGAAAAAACTGATAGATCTATCACCACACTATCGCAGACTTCTTTTTTTTTAAATGTGGCAAACTTTCATAATTTTTTGTTATTTGCATTTGCATTTAATCTCAATTTGAGAAGCACGGAGCAGAACGATTGCGTTCATCTGACACACCACTCTATCGAGGACGCGATTTATGTTGCGTATCCAGTTCTTACTTTAAAATCATTTTCGACCAATATGCTTCCTTCGAGAGTATAACTCTCAGTTTGCAATGTGGCATCTTAAAACTTAAATACTTTTGCGCTTATTATGTATATAATATGGTATTGGTTATGAAATTAAGGAACAATCCAAGGCTAGCAACTTCGGCGAGAATAAAAATTAAATTTCAAGTACAGATCAATGGCCAATTAATTCCTGTACTCGTGTACTGTATACTGTACTCTTCATTTGTATATAGCGCGTGCAGTAAACTAAAAAAAATCTTGATCAACACCTATGAAGAATTTTCAAAATTGAGATTCACTGCCATGTGACTTTTGTACTGTGTAAAGATAACATGTTCTAATCGTTGCAAACTGCATTGTCCGTAATGGTTTAAGTATACGCATCATTTGTACACTGCAATTATTTACAGGTTAAAGACAATTAAAGGTGTGATGTCAATCGTGCTACATACAAAAGTTTATCTTTGTACATAATTTAACTATGAAAATTCTATTCACGCTACTTACTGAGTATACAGATATTAAATTTCCTAGTAGAATAGATGTGCCCTGATTACGATTCTGATCAGTTGGAATAAAATAAAGTGTCACATTGAATTTCATCACTGGTTTCTGTAAAAAAGCCTCCTGTACATATATAGTAATTTTAAATCAGATTTTTGAACGTGGGAAAAAATTCGAAATCACTGATATCATTGGAACTATCGATTTTTCCCATGTAACTCCACATTTCGCTGATCGGGAGAAAAGCCACCGGCACCAAGTCTTTTGTGCTATGTATTCCATCGGCCACTGTCTTGAAGCTCGAGGAGAAATGTCGCAGTAACAAAAAAAAAGCACTTCCATTGTATCTTGGCTCGGTAACACTTCGCTTAGCTCAAACACTGGAAGATACCAAGGCGGAAAGAAGTCAAATAGCCGAAAACTGTTTCTACATAATGCAGGAATACGTATTTCTCCTGCGCTATTCTGCCCATCCCGAACCACGACACACCATCCTGTTCGGAGTACGGTTGAGGGATGAAAATAAAGAGAGGACTCGCAGGCGCACGTTAACCCCCGGTAGTCTTTTCCCCTCGACCGCTGGTTCATCTCAATTTAAAATGCAAATTTCGAAGCTGGAAAAACAAGGGAGCTTTCGGCTCAGTGCCGATTTTCGCAGCCGATTAAAGTCAGGCCAGTGGAACCGTAGTGTGATACAACATGCTATGTAACGGTTGGTTAGTTTGTGTTATAGGTAAATTTACTCAAGAGTAGCCGAAGTTTTTATCGACCACGCAAACATATTCGCTGTAATTCATGTTTTATTATTCATTTTTAAAAAGTTTATTTTTTTCAACGCTGGGCGATGCTCTGGAATGAATAAAAATACGGAAGCGCGTTGTATCAGAAAGATTATATTAAAGAGTAACTCGGGTTGTCAGCTTATCGTGGGAATTCGGGAAAAAAACCATATCATACATATGTAGTTATACATATTCATATATGTAATTGGTATTGATCAAACAATATCATATTTGATCATATATAGGACCGTTCTCGATGCTGCGGAACTGGCTCGTAATTTAAGATAGAAACACCCCTATTAGGCGTAGGGAAACCATCGAAAACCGACGGCGGATGCAGTTGGTTAGAATTATGCTTACGCACCAAACATCGCTGTTTACGCATCTAGCACCGTTGAGCCGCGTATCTTAAATTAACTAAATTATAATGATATCTCGTACGTTAGCACGGTCGTTTTATCTTACGCACTCGTATTATACTTAAGAGTTCCGGGTTTATGCAGCACGTACAGGGTTCGCACAACTCGCTAAGCTGTTCAAGTTGTACATTTAGCTGCTTACGCATCGTAACAGATTATACAAATTGTAGGTTATACAAATTTATTTGATCGCCCAGAGTGAGCCTGGATACATAAACAAGGTATAAGCCGATTCTCCGCCGAGATCGAATGTTCACATACATAACGTGGCGCGACTTACACATACCACGCTTATACTCACAAAAAAACTCACGAATGATTTTTACATTCACCGGAAATGGAACCCGAGGCTATCAGATGTCGGCTGTACTGGAATAACATGCTAGTCACTACACCACCCGTGCTGGCGTGTTCGTGTTTTTATTGATTTAGTAATTGTCGCAACCATATAAATTTATAAATCCATTATGTGTTTACACTTATTTATACTTCAAATAGACAATCAAAAAATATAATTTCTAAGTTATGAATAGCCGAGTGGGCTAAGGTGCAGCGCAACTCTAATCCACAGTGTCATTCCATATGAATCACCTAAATAAAATAATAAAGATTTAATCGATTGTAGCGATCAAAAGACTCAGACTCGAATTGTGCTTGGCAATTTCCATCATCAGAAATACAGACAAGAAATGACGCGGTACTATAATAATAACGATAGAGTAAATAAGGTCACAGCTCATAACATGTCCTCAAGGAAATTTACCGGCTAGGCTTTATTATACTGCATTGTACTTCACAAAATAGAATAAGACATTAATAAATACACGTCCATGTAAAATGTAATAAATAATAGTTTTACATTAGAGTATCATTCGAAATGTCGATATGTCACGATGATAGGATGAGCAGTCCAATGAAAGAATACACGGTCGGTTAAGGGGTACACGGTCTTGCAATTACTGTCAACACATTTTTTGAAACTGAATTTCTTAACTCTAGATAATGTTTTTAACGATAACCGATGCCATTTAAATTTTGCTTCCTCATAGAGTAAGCTTTGTTTTCATGAAAAAATGTATTTTGCGAGATTTCACTGTCAGGACACTCAAAATGGGCCAAAACGTTGAGAAACGTAGTTTAAAAACATGTCTGGATGTATACGCACGTGAAACTTGAACACGAGTCGGGTCACAATACGCCTTGGTTTGACACAAATTTTATTCAAATCGTTCAACAAGATGTAATCTCTGTAAATTTTGTAAATGTTGAGCTATCGGGTCCAAACTTTCCATAAGAATAAGCTAGGGAACAAGGCTGTTTGGTATTAAGTTTGACAAGAATCGATCAAGGCATTCAAATTTTATAGAATTAGGATTTAGTATAATTTTTCGTATCAAAATCTATTTTCGCTCTAACTTTCGTAAATTTTCATGTATCAAACCGAAACATGACATACAAATTGGCTAAGGGACAAGCATACTTAGTTTTGAATTTGGTGAAAATCGATCGAGGGGTTAAAATTTCTTTTTTTTTGTCTACAAATATTTGTTTATGAGAAAGCCAAAATCGATCAATATACATACTTTCTCACAGAGGTGACTTTACAAAAGGTGAAAAATAATGAGGAAGCAACGTGCAAGATTCCACTTTGCATCCTCGTTTAATTTAGTGAGCGCCTGCAACCTTATGAAATCCTTGTGTGTAATTGAATTCGGATATATACGAGGGCCATTTGAAAAGTTTCCGGCCTCATCGACATAATGTAACTGTAGAAAAATTATTTTTCGCCGTCCGATAGATGGCCTTGACATATGTAAACCGTAAAAATTTCAAATCATTGTGATCATTACTTTGTCTATGGCACTCTTCCTAAGTTGTCAGCTGACATTGTCTGTCAACAATGGAGAAAATTGAGTATCGCGCAGTGATAAAATTCCTTCATTTGAAAGGGAAAAAGACTCAGGAAATAAAAGATGAGTCAGACTCTGTATACGGTGAAGCCTCCCCTTCATTTACAACGGTTAAACATTGGGTGGCCGAACGTGGTCGTACGAACATTTTAGACGAGGAACGTTCCGGGTGCCTGAAAACCGCTACAACTGACGAAATGGTAAATTTAGTGCATCAAACTGTGATGGAAGATCGTCGATTGACTGTTAAGGATATTGCTGAGGCTTGTGGGTTATCATTCGAACGGGTACACAAGATTTTACCTCAAGATTTGGATATAAGAAAATTATCCGCCCGCTGGGTGCCGCGCTTGTTGACGATCAACCGAAAGCGCATACGGACGGTCATGTCGCACAAGTGTCTTAGCCTGTATAAAAAAAATCCAGTGAACTTTTTGCGGCGAATGATAACCGTCGATGAAACCTGGGTACACCACTATAAACCTGAGACCAAACAACAGTCAATGCAGTGTATTGCGGTGGGGGAACCAACTCCGAAGAAGGCAAAGGTTGTTTCACTCTCTGCAAGGAAAGTAATGGGGACAGTTTTTTGGGATAGCCGTGGAATAATTCTTATCGCTTACCTTGCAAAGGGTGAAATAATCAACGGACAGTACTACGCTGCATTGCTGGATAAACTGAAGGCCACAATTAATAAAAAATGTCCGCTTTTGGCCAAGAAAAAAATCCTCTTTCACCGGGATAACGCTCGGCTTCACACGTGCATGGTCGCAATGTTAAAATTGAACGAATTGAAGTTTGAATTTCTTCCGCACCCACCCTATTCGCCAGATCTAGCTCCTAGCGACTTTTTCCTATTTCCTAATTTGAGAAAAATTCTCGGGGTAAAAAAATTGAAGTCAAATGCTGATGTGGAAAACGCTGTAAACCAGTATTTTTCAGGTTTAGACAATCAATTTTTTTCTGACGGTCTAAAAAGATGGGAGATACGTTGGACTAAATGTATCGAGTTGCAAGGAGACTACGTCGAGAAATAAATTTTATTTTCCTTCGAAATATGTGTTTTTCTTAAAAAGGCCGGAAACTTTTCGAATAGCCCTCGTATCATATATATATAATACAAATGTAGGACACACATAAAGATCAAATTAAATTCTCATAAAACGAAGATTGATGAAACGGTAAAACACATGTGTCACATGCCACATATGTTGCCGCAAAAAGGTTGACACGAGTAATCAGATTGTTTTTTGAAGGGTTGTGTATTCGTTAATCCCGAATAATACGATTGTCAAGTATTCTAATATAGTCCGACATTTATTAAGTAAGAATTTTATTGTTGGAAAAAATTTATATCTTTCAAAAATGCTTAAAAAATCCGTAACTTATTATATTTTATACTGTCGGGAGAGAACTTTTTTGACGGACACTATCTATGTGGTGCATATTGTATATGAATAAGTTGTCGTTAGTGCTTCCATACGCCTCTAATAGGCACCGAGTGATAAGAAAATTTTCAGAATTTCAATGTTACGTTACGTTAAACAAAATGCTGACTTTGATTTTATTTATCCAAGCTTTGCAACGGTCAACAAATTTTTAATTACACGTAAATGTAGGTAGTGCTCTAATCAATCTGTGGTTAAAGTTTTAAGAAAATCGTAAGAAATCGATTTTACGCGACAGCGGCCGTCATCGCAAGTTGCATTGAAACGTTGCCATTAGTGTCTTTAGCTTTTAAAGGGAAAGATAAAATCAGCGTTAGAGCAGCCCGTTTATTGATTGAGATTCATATTTAATACCACAGTGCCAATAAGTTAGAGATGCAGCGGCTCGCGGTGTCAACAGGGCGTTATCTGCGAAAAAATACGATACTCACGCTCTACCACTTTTCTATTTAATTCGCGAAATCTTAAAAACTAAACGGTAAAAAAATATTTAAATTTGGTAGGACATTCGTTTTATGCTCCTCTTATAACCTCGTTTTTTTGTTCATTTTTTGAATCTCGTTCAGACGATAGAAAGAAAAACGTGTCGGTTGCGCGTCTTTCATATAGAGTTGATGCTTGCTAATCGATGTCAATTTCAATGGTAATTATCTTCACTTGAAAACCATAAATCTTGTTCAAATAGCACGGTCGTTTAGATAATACATTCGATTATACATCCGCTAAGATTTAACAGAGGCACAAAGTGTTTTAAGTAAACTGGTGGTTCCGTATATAGCCTTGGGTGCAACTGTAGGAGAATCCGCTTGAGCCACAAGTCACAGAATACCATGGTAAATGTATGCCGTATGTAAATGTTATCCGATAGAGATATAGACGTAGGAGTATCGAGAGACGCCCGGTAATCGGGAATTTGCCGAGACATGTACATTTGGGTTGGTGTTAACCATCGCCGTGCAAAACGCCACCAGTACTTGGCCACTAAGCTCGAGATCGGTGTGTTTCGAGAACCAGCAAGGGGACCATCGTATCAGCCTAATTCCATATCCCATAATATCCTATCATTCGTGCGTATCATATCGCTTCGTATCAAAACGGGGTTTATTGTAATGCGTATCGAATTGATACGTATTCATGTGCGTGTACATAGTAACGGTATGTGTCGAACAGCATACTTCGCTGCTGCAACTTATAAACATACTGTTAATATTTATTATTACGGCATCATATTTATTCCGGTCAAAGTACACAGGCTCCAATACACTACTGGTTACATGAGTATTTCCTTAATTGCATGATGTACATTCAAATAATTAACGTGCACTCTGCACTTTATTATTTTATAAAGGCCAAGTTATAACTCATTAGCGCTACCCTGTTGTCGTTCTGAAGTTTTTACGTGGGAAATATATTTTTTATTTTTGTATCGTGAATAATTGCGAATGCTCGGCCGACCGTCGTTATAGCGTCAGAGAAAAATTTTTAATCGCAGAGATAGAAAAAAAAACTGAATACATAGTATTAAAAAATTTTCTCTATAATAAATTTCGGAGCTACGTTCTCTCCATATTATCAGATTGTGTAATTGTATAGTACTTTCATTATTTGAAAAATTACATTTTTTTGTGCTACGCCATTAATATAAATTATTTTGAGGCTCTAGTTTTCATAGGATTGAAAATTACCATCGAAATAAATTTTTTTTTATCAGTAATAGAAATAATACATAGAAGTTTTTATCAAAAAAATTGTTTGAAAACCAATCATAGCAAAAAATTTATTTACGGAAAAAGAACCATTAATTTGGTAAGATAAAAAATATTTATATGAAATAAAAGTTGTTTCGATGTGTATAAAATTATTAATTAATAAATAGAAATAAATGGATTTCCATGAAGTAAATCCTTCTTCGAAAAATACAATTATTTTTCCAATGAACTATGAATTCTAAAGCGTTTCACCGCGAGAAATTTTGTATGTTAGTCACGACATCCATAAACGTGGCACCGAGTTCCGATTGGTCCAGTGAAGTCTGGTTCGGACTTGAAGAAGTCGAAGGCGAATGCGATTTTGAAATCCGCAGTTGGATACTTTATGACTCAAGCTCAAGCTAAACCAGCGACTTCCGATCAACGATGCAGCTCCACTGGAATCCTCAAATATTGCTAGTATGACTCACATCAGAGAATTGGAGTTTTGGTACCGTAGGGTGAATTCGTTTGCACGACCTCCCTTCATCGCAATAACACGTGCATCTGGCAACCCTGGCATAGCCCGCATACTCTGAACTATATCCGCATATACCGACGATACATACAAACTACTTCTTTGGCGCGAAAATTACGGCATTCCGTGGCGACACGAGAACGTTAACCAAATTGTCGTTGCCGACCCCTGAATTCGATGCAGTGCGACAAATTTGTTCGGCTACTTTCATCTCGCCACACCAAGTCTCTTGTGGATATTCGAAAAACCCGCAGGGAAATTCTCATTTCTATAGGTAAAAGTTACTTCTTCTGCTGTATTCGAGCTTCGACCTTGCCTTCGTATTAGAAACGTAGACAATTTTTGCGAAAGAGTTTCTTCAATATTTTACAAGATTATTGAGACTCTACTGTTGTACCTCAATTGCGGTCGATATTTTCACCGTCTACAGAAAAAAGAAGTGAAAAATACTTGAAATCACATACAGGAAATACTACCAAAATAATATTTATAGGATAAATAAAAAAACACAATTTTTTGGAAAAAGATAAATATGTCTATATGCATATAGAGTGAGGGACTAAAATAGGTATACACAGGAACAAAATCAAGCACAAACTTAAGACTGTATCAGTGAATTTATTTAATCGCAGACTTTATGATTGATCAACCATTCCCTTTATTTAAGTATCATAAGCAGTCCGCGGTAAATCCCGTATGGAAATACAAGTATACCGAGCATCGTTTTAGCAGAAGAAGCTACCGTGGCTTTTATCGTAAAAGTCAATACCGTGGTCCTTCCTCTGGTTCCTATACACATAATACTGAATACATAGGATAACCACTTTTGATAGAAAGATAAAAGCCTGAGAAAGACAACCGAGAATGCTAGATCAAAGCTGCAAAACCCAAATCCGTATTGGGTACCCGCGATAGTACATACGCCGTGCTTCTGTGTTGGCTTTCGGAGATCACAATGGTTAGATCTAAATGAAAATAGTTGACCAGTATGTAGAAGTATGTTTTGACTACCTCGTAGATATATTATTGAATCATGCTGCGAAAACACTGGAAGAAGAGTCTTCAACATCCTATAATATCAGTCTCTCTCCATAGAATCTCATATGATTGCGATAATTGCGTGGAGTCTGTCAAGGTGGATGAAGGAATAGAAATCGCACAATAAATCTGAAAACAAATTTGAGCTTACCAGACTCTGAAAATGGAAGATACAAGACAATGAGATTCTACGGAAGGTCATGGCTACGGTGTCAGTGTGCGGATCCAGCGATTACTAAAGTCAAGTCGCTTCGGTTGCAGACGGTGCGATGACTGGTTGGGCGTACACGGACTTACTAGTCAAGGCGCCTGGATTTTAGTAACTTTTATAGGTTCAACAAATATTTTGTACATCATATAGAGTGCGAGGAGATCCAGGTTCATACAGATAGGATATAGTATGTTGTATGAAGCTCTGCAGATAGGATGAGTAGAGGGTGACGAAGAGTCACCGAGCTTCTACGGAAGTTCGGAAATAACCGTTGACCCTCGAAGTAAGGTCTCTGTAGGTTAAATGGAGGTTGAAAGCGGCGTTGGCATCCGCATGAACAAAGGATTTTCGGTTCACGAAGGCCCAATGATAGCTACAAATTTCGACTCTAAATGCAACGCTAATTAACTTCTAATAAAAAAGAATTTTAACATCATTTCTATTGTCGACAAGACAGAATCGTAGCTAATAAACTAACCAACTATAAGAGGCTCTTCTATACTTTTTCCTCTTATTGTGTAATCTTTGGTCAATATAGTAGTTCATCATTCTCTTGGAGTACCACAAAACAAATGGTCAGTTAGCCAAAATCCCCTTTCAATTAGACGGTTTTTAAAATAACGTAATTAGATTGCAAACAATTGTGTAACGTAAGAACAAAAATGTCATCTTGAAATTAAGAAGATTTTTTTACTTGTATTTACTTGTATGTGTACGCAAATATGGAAAGACCAGGTCGGAACCGTGATATTGTGGGGCCGCAGCTATATCGAGCCAACATAGCAAGTGAATCGAGAACATGTGGTACATAAGCTATGTGATGGTATATGACTACAAATGCATTGCACCGAGCTCGAGCTCGTTACTTCTCTCAGTGTACCTAACCCAGTTGTCAATATGTAGTTTCTTCTGCACTCATTGGACGGTGTATCGCGTTTCGCGAGATACATCGGGCATACAAATAAACCTTTTCTAAGTTAAACAGAGGAAAGGAGACTGACATAGAGTGGGTGGAGCGCGCGACTCTAACGATATTCCTTGAGAATCCTGGTGCAGACGAGGTGAAAGAGAGCGGAGAATTTATGGATGAAAGTACTTCCGAGATTCCACGGATGGAATAAGTAAATCAATGCTTAAGATACTAGTATGCGAATTGCATTCGATATACTGTGCGCGCAATTGAGAGAAAACGACTCATGGATCACGAGAATCTTGATAAATTCGACATGAAATCATTATTAAAAAATTGCTATTGCAAACCTTCTACTTTGCAACTTTTTTTTATACTTGAAGGGTAGTTCTTTTGTATTTTTAAATAACCGTAGTCAATAATTTTGAGAAAAATCTGCTCGTTCAAACATATTTTAAAGATAAGCATTATATGTTTCAGAGTTTAATTAGCTCTTTTAGAGCTTTACTTACGCGCTAAAACTTGGCCTCGATTGATCTAAATCCACAAATATTCCAATTTCGCAAATAAGAAGGGTATCGAATTCAAAAGTTTTATCTGTCATAACGTTAGAGCCCATCTATTGGTTTTAGTAATTTACTGCGTCCATCAATCATACAAAATATTCATTGTCTTCTCATTGGAAACTATCTAGTGATGTCAGTCCAATTGAAGACCAACGAACCTCGAACGTATATGCGATTATGAGGAAGTATACACACAGGTATGGCACAGGAGCCCAAATTTTACGTAATTTAAACCAGAACCACCCACTTAAAAAAAAACATATCAAAACGACATAAAACTTAATCGCGTGCATACATTTAATTAAAATAAGAAAATTTGACAAAAAATAATCATACTACACTATTTCTGTACTAAATGTACGGATTGGCCTAACGATTCTTGAGTTATAAGCCATTGAATTTTCGAAGGGTTACGATCGCGCTAACTCACGGCACACGCCACACGCATACGTCTGATCATTTTTTCTAAACGATTTTTTCCAAATTGAATTTTCGAAGGGTTACGATCGCGCTAATTCACGCCACACGCCACACGCATACGTCTGGTAATTTTTTCTAAACAATTTTTTCCAAATTATTTCAAGTATCCTGCCTTGATTATCTCGAATAAACATTATTTCATCACAAGTAAGTCTCCTCTATGTGAAACCAAAATTGATTGGAAGTTAAGTTTCATCGGAACTTGGTGAAATTATGCAGCGATTACGCGTAAAAAAGCCAAAATGAAAAAAAGAATATAACTGTTAACGACAGCGACGACTATATATATCTGTATGTCGTGCAAAAACAGAGCAATAAACAGTTTCGCGAAATCTGTGTGAACGTGGCCCCAGCCTGCACTCACCACCGGTAAATTCAAACGGGAAAAACATGCGGAAACTGCTCTCTCGAAAGGGATCAACTCAGAGGAAGCGTCGTCGGTCGTGAATGGCGATGAGAGAGTCAAAAGGGTAAACGCCTTATAAAATTCTACAGAGGAATTGGAGTCTTCGTTCAAGAACGGAGAAACTGTAGAAGTGGAAACACATGGCGGAAAATCACGTAATATTTAACGTGCATCATCTACATACTCGGCAATCTTATTGAAACGCCAATGATTTATTGAAAAACGGATTTTCGAAAATATTTTTTATGGTATTATCATGTGTCAAATCGTCCAGAAAACGCACTTACATAACAAGCCCTGTGTGTGTGCGTGTGTGTTGGGTACTTAAAAATTGGAACGTCTATAACTCGAGTCCATCTTAAGCTACAACGAATAAATTTCATAAGCAAGCAGCACGACCCCCTTTTATTTACTGTAACAATTCATACAGCAGTTTGAAGCATTTTTATTTTTGAAAAAAGTGTAATCATACCAATTTCTATAAATTTTTATCGATTCAACTGAATTTTTTCACTAACGTAAAGTAACATTCCGCAGCTCGATATTGAGTTCAAACAATATCAGCAGAAGGGTTCGAATTTCGTGGAATTATGAATTTTCAATTTGGCGACTGTTATAAACGGTGTCCCAGCAAGAGCGCCGGATTTTAATTTGCCGCCATTTTGTTAATACGAGTTGTACGGTGATTTTTTTTTACATTTGTCACGTACAGACCACGCGATTTAAGAATATGGAGAAGTATTCAAACCAACAACGTTTAATTATTGTAAAAACACATTACAAAAATGGTGAAAGTTTTACGAAAACAGTTCGCCAATTACGTCAAGTTTTTGGTCGCAATAATGCGCCAAATGAATCGACAGTGAGGCGTTTAATTACAAAATTTGAGACCAAATTTACGCTGATGGATTAGAAGATCATTGTTCGTCGTTGTCCTTGTCGTTCAGGAACTTCCATTCGGCATCGTGGTCAACAATTAAACATTTTCAGTAGCACTATGCAACGAATTTTGGTAAAAGATCTGCATTTGCACGCGTATAAGGTTCAACTGGTGCAAGAAATCAAGCCAAGGGACCATGCGCAGCGCCGTGAATTTGCTAATTGGGTGTTGGAACATCATCAAATCAATGCGGATTGTTGACCACGATGCTGAATGGAAGTTCCTGGATTCTCGGCCACAGATTCCGTTACTGTGGCTATATTTTCGAGTGACCGACAAGGACGACGACGAACAATGATCTTCTGATCCATCAGCGTAAATTTGGTCTCAAATTTTGTAATTAAACACCTCACTGTCGATTCATTTGGCGCATTATTGCGACCAAAAACTTGACGTAATTGGCGAACTGTTTTCGCAAAACTTTCACCATTTTTGTAATGTGTTTTTACAATAAATAAACGTTGTTGGTTTGAATACTTCTCCATATTCTTAAATCGCGTGGTCTGTACGTGACAAATGTCAAAAAAAAATCACCGTACAACTCGTATTAACAAAATGGCGGCAAATTAAAATCCGGCGTTCTTGCTGGGACACTCTTTATATTTGAAAAAACTTAAGGAATCCACATCAAACTTTGTACACATATGTAAACATATTAAGGGATCTTTAATGAAAAATGTTATAAAAGTCGATGAAGATTTTTAAATTTTATAGAACATTAAATTTTATAATTCAAATCTGCTTTAACTTGCAGAATGGAAAGCCTGAAATTTGAGAATAACTTGAGCAATCGATATAAAATGTGTCGCATTAGTTACGCAATACGTTGTCGTTATTAGCTATAATTTTTGTTAAAATATATTCGTGCAATGAGATATTAGGGCATTTTTTAATTTTAAATTTCTTTATCATTCAAACTTTGCCAGACTTTAAATTATATAATTACTAATAGAATGTGGTAGCTCAGGCGCTTTCCCATTAGTTAGTTTCCATCTTTCTGATAAAGATCTCTCTGCAAGGATGCCAAAATTAGTCATCATACCTTCTCATATAATGGACGTAGCACTGCAAGAGGTGACAAATAATAAGTATATGCAATATGCGAAGTACTACATTGCATCATTATTTTACTTTGCTTTCTCATAGAGAAAGCTTTGTCTTTATATACATTTTTTTGAGATTTTAACGTCAGAATACTCAAAATTATTTTCTTCTTGTCTTATTGTAAGTATTTTGACAATTTTAGTTAAACGTCTTGCTTGATATTAATTTTGTCCGGGATTGAAAGTGAACAGATAGCTAATGTGTACAGCACTTAAACACAAGGTTACATAGTAGAAGCTTCGTCTACGAGGAAATCATAAGAGTTCCATAAAAAATGTTCAAGTTGGTAATCAGGAAAAAAATTCCGACCAATAACTTTAAGATTGATATACTAAAAATAAATTGAATGTGTGAATCGCATCCTTGATGCTAGTGATAGCAAAAAAGATTATTATTAAAGGCAAGTCTCAATATTTAATAGGAGAAGCGAGTTTAAGCATTGACATTCGTAATTATATCACAATCACTCAGTGCGACGCATCACCACGAGTGTATGCTACACTAACAGTCAGAATCCCGTTGAATCTAAAGTACGTGAAACGAATACAATTAATGAATGCCGGAGGTAGAGACGTATTTGACCGAATGAGGTACACAGTAGCAAAGTGATGGGGCAAAGCTGATGCATTCATATATATGTATAACACATATAGCGGATGCATACCTCCTAATGGTATGCAATGCCGGTCGAGTGCACGATTATATAACTTTAGAAAAATGAAAAAGAAATAGCCGGAGAAAATGTAGTCGAGGTAAACGAATGAAAGTACACGTTCGTATAGTCAGTGAAGTGCACTCTGGTATAAATGAAGAGTAACGAACATGCATTCGTTGCTAGGTATTATTTTTTTCCTTACTCTAAATTATGTTTGGTTCTCAAGTTAGTTTAATGGGAAGACATTTTTTTCTCCACTCTATTTATTTATTGAGGTACACAGTTAAGTATTCGTATCTCTTATAATGTATGTTATAATATTTATCGTAGTCTATTTATAAAATAGACTGTTTGCCGCGTCCCTTATTCCCTCAACCGCTATTTTTCACCAGGACTCAACGGAAGTACTGGGGTTCTCGTTATGTCTTACACTATAGACGATAAAGGATACATAGAAAACCGAGGGAAACAATTACTAGCTAACTGTTATGAGGCTTTAAATTCGTTGGGCGTCTCGTGAAAATGTCGATATCAGCGCCGAATGTAACCCTGCCGCTACCTGACTTTTGTAATAAATAATTAAAAGAAGTATAAGGATTTATCACGCCAACTCGCGGATAGAACACTGCTGGGTTCTATGAAAGCCATAAACTGGTAGTGTCGTTCGGGTTACTGCATTGATACGATCAGTAGTCGACAGTCGTTAATGACGCTTTAAAATTTTCTGTGCTCAATATGTCTATAGCCAAAGCGGAAACTCATCTATTTGATATCTACATTGTATGAAATTTATCGTTATTTTCTCTTTGAATATAAACATTTAACAGCTGCCGGGTCGATAAATACGCCACGGAAAAGTTGATGTAGTAAAAACAAAATTAAAGCAAAATGAAAATCCTTACAAAAGTAGAATATATTGATCAGAAAATCGCGAAGTACAGCCTGAAATAGAAATTACCTCTTCGATATTACATGTTGATGGTGCTATAATTGCCTTGTTAACGCGGTATAATCACTGCAGTAATAAATAGTCGAGTAAAATGAAATGTATGCTAAACAAATTGCTGACACCCTCCTGAATATATCCTGCGGATTGCGATAGAGAATTCGGTTTTGACTAATCTAAAAAACAAAATTTTGCCACCTTTTTCTCTTTGAAAACGAATAACGCGAAAGCGGTTCCACCTTGGCGATTGGGTATATAGATCTTTTTGAAAATGTATTTTATGCTCTGCAAAAAAGCTTTTAGGCTATTTTAACTCACATCACTGTTTCGGACTTATGATTTTTAAAAAATGTAAGTTTCATGCAATTAAAATAATCGTATACAAAATCTCATTTTTTTGCCATACCGATGAAAATACGGAAATGCTCTTTTTACAACTTTCGAAGAATAGGCTCGATTAACATAATTTAAAAAAAACTATTTTCAATTATTGTTCACTTAACTCATGTAATATTATAATATAATATAATATAATATAAACGCCACACTCTGCCTTCGTAAAAATATGAAGATAAATCCAAACTTTAGAATATGCATAAGAGTTAATTTTCCGCGGACTGTGTATATTCAGAAGTATGTCTCGAAAAGAAAAATAAATAAAATATTGACTAGTAATTTATCTAGCATATTTCATTATATAACTGCACTATATAATCGACATTATAGTACCAACAATTATGACGAATGTGAAGTAATTAGTATCTTTGAGAAATACTTTGGTACTATTTACTATGGATATATAATGATAACTTCATGTGGATATACACATAGAGAATATAGTATAAAGTTGGAAACAAGTCTGAATAATCTTAAAGTGTAGGTACACAGGGCTTTCAATTTTCCTCGAGAACTTTCAATTGGATCTTCCCAGTCTAGCGCCATCTCGCATGCAGAATTTCTCTGACGTTATCGACTTTGCTCTCACTTGCCTTTCCTTCATCAAAGTGTCTTAATTAATTTTAATACACTTCTCAACACAACGTGCAAGGTACTCACCTCGCTGCGGCAAAGTTCTTCACTCCCTCTATCTGTTAAACCTTTCTCCACTTCGGGATTGTATTCTATAGAGAATTACAAAAGTTCATCCCAAGCAATAGCATATCGCCCGCAATAAGGATGGCTCTACATTATCAAGTAATTTTCTATTCATCCACTTCCATTCGTCTAATGTTCAAAATAACCGAGGTTTAGAAATTTGCACGCGTGCAATGTACGTGCAATGTACATACGTGTACACAACAAGGTCATGACATCTATTTTTTTGTGAGAGTATACGGGAAGACATCGGACTAGCTTGGAGTTGTACTAGGCGCATAATTTAGTTAAAATATTCTACGCCAGCGGCCTGGTGACTACAGTAAATTCCTTGGCGAAGAACAGATCCCTTCTACGGAGGAATATTCTTCCGTTGCGCATGAATTCAAACTTTTAAACATTCCTACACCACAAGAAGCGTACATATCCAGACAGGCGCACAATATGGAAGAGCGCGTGCAAAATTTCGTAAGGGCTGGAGGGTGAGATCGCGTTCAACCCGAGAAATCCCTCAGGCAAAGGCACGTATGCATGTGTGATACGCACAGCCCTCTCTGTTTGTAGGCTGTATACATACATAGGCATAGCTGGAACCGTTTCCCTATGTCATGGCACAGAAAAAAAAGAGCGAAGGGACTTTAGCAAGCGAGAACTTTGCCTGGTTGGCTTGTCTGCCCCGGCATTTTATATTAAAATCCTTGTACGCTCACCTCCCCGGACTTTCCAGACGGGAAACTCGCGTTCGTAACACTTTTCACGCTCCATTTATCGTCACACAACCAAGTGTAATTCCCCACTGCACCATTTTACGTTATTCATGGAGTGTCCTCTCTTACGACTGAGGTGAAAATTCATTCGTGGCTCTAACAATATATTTTGGGTGTTATCGTAACTTATTTTTTAGGTCGAAAATTTAATTACAAAGGTATGCCTCTACAAAGAAGTATTTTTAGCTCCCTGCACGTTGGGCAAAAAATCGGAATTTGTGCGTTCCAGCGTAATCAATCGATTTGTTGAATTATTCTGTCGTAAATCCTCCCTGAAATTGATAAAACAATATAAGCATAAGTTTATGGACATGAAGCTGCACATATTAAATGTCATTATTAAAAAAAAAAATGTACTCGTAATACTGAACTAGCATCAAGAAAAGTGAAGAATTGAATCGAACTTCTAACGCATCTCTTGCCGCTGTTGTAGTAGAGCGGAAATTAGAAAAATGAACGAGTGGGAAATATGTGAGCGGAATTGATTCTAACAAGTGAAATGTATAAAAAATCGAGTATCGAATACGGATATGTATGAATGTACACCGTACGACGATGTATATGTTACTGGCATACAATACCGAACAATATATATTCTTATACCACTAGAATTCCAATACCGTGTTTATATTCACAATTTAGGTTAATGACACGAGTGAATGATGTTCATTGACTCAAGAGTCTTAACGTGTCTCCAATCAGAGGTTGTGTCTATCAGAAGAGAAGACTTCCTATTTGCAGATACACCAGAAAATAATTAGTTGCGTGACGCAGCCATGCTCGAAGCGCTCGAGTAACATATCTCTAGCTTTCTCCCTGTTTACATTGTGCTATGACCTACCGTTTTTTTTTTCGTTAATGCTACTAGAATACTTATATTCTTCACACGCACTTTACAGTTATAAAAACAGTATCTGTTTAAGAAGTAAAACATGATCATTATTATTTGATAAAAACTTTATGTTCGGCGATAGTAAATTGGTTCATTGAGAACTTATATTAGCCTATAAATAGTTGAGAAAAAAGTGAGTAGTGATGGTAGTGTAATTGTTTTAAAAGTATAATTCATCATAAATAATTTCTATCTGTGTGAATATGAATTTATCTTTTTATTTATTACAAAGATGACTTATAGTAGACAGCACAGACAACTCTTTCCATAAGTGTCAAACGAGAGAAAGACATTTGCCGAAATATATTTTTCTGTTTATTCTAAGTTACCGAATGGGTTTCCGAGAGATATTACTCTCTTCCTAAATATAATTCGCACTAGATAAACGTAGCGAATATTAATTGTTCCGCGAAGCACGCGGAGAGTATAAAAAGTCAAATCTGTCGATCAACAACATAACTCAATATCGTTTGTATAAATAGCAGCAGCGAACATATTACACATCGAATTTTTATCATTTTAACGTAATCCGGCTTCGTTAAGAAGTCCTGTTTAACAATGGAACATTTTTTTAAATGTCAACTTTGCATTAATTAGTAGCATATGGGGCATCGACTAGTGTAAATGCTCTAGTCCACGTCTCGTACTTAATTTTTCGAAAAGGTCCTGACGTCTGTTTGAAAATCCAGATAATGGATTTCTGGAAAGTGAACATGGAAGCTTCGAATAAGAAAAGCAGTGCGCGAAAGGTGAAGTGTCGAGACGCGAGACCTCTACCGGGTGTGGAATTCAACGAGGCCGGAGAGGTTCCGTTGAGATCGGGAAAAGACGAAATTCAAAAGCTCTTTTTGTTTGTCGTACACTCGTCGGTGGCGGTCCCCTGAAAAATTGACAAAAATGTCACAGCTTCCTGCAGTTGTGAGTTTTAAACAGAAAACACAACTTTTTTTTCTTTAAAAAACTGAATTTACCTAGTGGGTTTTTAAATTATTTTTAGTGTACACATAGATACACATCATTTGAAGACCAGAGTCAATAAAATCATCAGCGAAAATCTCTCATCTGTATTTCAAATTGTATGAGTACCACGGTAAAATTTAACGAAAAGATTATATAAAATATGTAGTATACATTATGTATATAGAAAAGATAATTTAATTTATGGAACAGATTTTTTGACTCATTTTAAATAACAAATAACCTGACAATGAGAGTAAACAAAAGGAGAAGAATAAAATTTACATCTCTATTCCGATTCTGTCGGCTGTTAGCATGATGAATATAAAAACGAGCTTTAAATAAATCGTAATTCCACTCATCCGGTTAATATTGATCTATTCATATGCCGACTCACCGGGAGCGCATCATTGGTTTTGTCCGTTTGCTTTCTTTACCTCTCTTCGTTCTCAATCCAACGGTTCAAACTCGACTATCTATGGTCGTGCAAGATTGGTATAAATGCTCTGGGTAAGAGGAAACTGCTACTGCAAGATAACCGAGACATATCACTGAAAAAAAAATCCAACCAAGGAAAAGCTAGGAGCGAAGTGAGAAAACGAAAAAGCCATAAGTAAAATTAAGAAGAAATCAGTTGCGATTGCTGGTGCCCTGGTCTTTTCATACTGATTTCCGCTGATTCAATTCCCGGCTATCCTTTTCCCGTTTCTCGATTGCCTTCAGCTCGCTTATATAACCTGAGGTAGATCGCTTAGCTTTACAAGTTGTGGATGTTTATTGGGCACGGTAAATCTTGCGAGTCCGAGGCCTCTTTAACATTGCACGAGGACACACCATACCTAACGGAAGGTATATCTCGTTGGATAGTTTCCAGTACGAGCGAGTATGTGCAGGGTTGAAGAGGTGAAAGGGGTACAGAAAATCCGGGAGTTGAACTGGTAAACAGTGGAGAGACAGGGAGGAAGTATAAGATAGAGACTGAGAGAGAGAGAGAGAGAGAAGTAAAACCAGTGGAAAGAGAAAAGTGGAGTGGGAAGGAGCGGTTGCGGGGTTCCCCGGTATTACTGATATTAGCGTCGCCAGTAACTCTTTCGGAATGGTCTTGGCACGCCCGTGCGCTTCCAGGAGCAACTTCCTGCTTTCCTGAATCACGCCGCGATCCGACGAACACGTTTCTGCCGCCCCTGCGATTTTTCGACAGTTCTCTCTCCTATACTCTCTCGTGTGACTTGGAACCCAACAGCCGCCCAGACTTTTCTTGATCCTCATACTACCGGAATCTCTGATTTTCTCGGACCAACGAATACGAAATATTTATCTGTTTCCACTCGCGTACGACGTAACGTTCTATCGTACCTCCTGAATTTGGTATGTATACCAGAACTATAGATGGAAATATGTCCAATCGGTGATTACATTTTTCTTGTCGTTTTACCGACGGGTTTTTCATGATTAAATATCTTTGCTGGGATAATAGGAACGCAGAGATATCAAATCAGAAATGTGAATTTAGGGTACGTCTGATGTCGATAATACGAAGGAATACGTTCTTTTCAGAATTTCTCATTGTACCTTAAAGAATTTCTTATCGTATATTAAACTAACTCACTAGATGAGATAATTCCGAATAAAATGAAACTATTTCCACATTCATTAAAAAATCTGTCACGTATCTTATAAATATATCAAAGATGATATTGGGCAATGCGAAAATCAACGAAAAATATTATTTTTATCCATTTGACCGAAGTTGTTTCGATAAAATAAGTTTACCGTGTGGAATAGCCAAGTTCGAACCACTCGGCGTTGGCAGGCATAATCGAATAATAGTGATCTGCATTCTCAATCTGGAAAATTCCGTTTTCCCAGTCACATAACTCTGAGGGTTGTAGAAAAATCAAAATTAGAAAGCGTCGGCCGTACGCACGGTTCGCTGGTTTGCTGCAGCTAAAACAAATACTGTTCGCGCTCCGACAATCCTACATTTTATTTATTTTTCGTTATGGAATATACAGGGTATATCACTGAATGAGACAGAGAGAGAGAGAGAGAGAGAGAGTTGAGTCGAGTTGAGTAGTGCAAAAGTATATAGAGTAGGAAAATGAGTGTGCGCTGGTCGATGGGTTTACATTTTTTAAATTGGCGCGTTCGTAGCCTCCTGGTATAACGGTATGGCAGGTTGTCTGGCATTGGTTTTTTTTCCGATTTTATTTCGCGGCACGATATATCACTCGAAATGGGATTGCGCGGCAGGCAGCGCGGTAACAGCCGAGTATACTACTGGGCATAGTAGTATCGCGTTTCCATCGTTGCGTGTTTTACCCATTTTTCCCCAACGGACTTTCTTCGATAACGAACCCGAAGAGTACATCACAGAATGAAGGGTACATATATACATTCATCCGCGTACAAGTGTACATGCACGTCCGAATCCTGTTGGAATTCAACGATATGCTTGCAAATTCAAACATTCGTTCTTTCCAATTTCCATTATTAACACTTGACAATGCCCGGTCGTGATCCAAATACGTTATCATCATTCGTTACAAATGCCATAAAAAAGTAGACGTTGAGGGAATTATTAAAATAAAGTACTCACGTTGTCGGTAGTCCATACAGTTTCTTCTCGCATGAGAACTCCTTCACTGATAAATATCTATAGTCAACTTCTGATACACTTCACTTTAAAAAAAAAGGAATAAGTATGACGAATCCACCAAAGAAATAACAAGGACAAATATAGCTTCACCAATTAATTTGATGTAATCATGATAAAGTTGTCTATCAGATTATCACACAGTACTGCGAGGTCTCGACCGTAAGGCGGAATTGTCTGTAAGTTCGCGAAACAGCGGAGAAACACTTCACTAATGCCGTCACCATAAATTAATTCAGAGACCTCGCGGTTAGTCAGAAGCTAAACACGCGAGACTTACGCGCGCTTTAACAACCTCAAAGCGCATCAAGTTCAGTCGGACAAACTTAGTGCCACCGCACATCCACCTCGTGAACGTGTGTGGGTGAGTCTAGTTGTTACTTCACGCATAGCTCAGACGCACCATGCATTGGATTCGCGTCTGACTATACCCTGCTTTTGAGTATTTACACGTTAGCTGCCTGCAACAAACACATTGAGGTTAACGCTACAATTCCTGTTGCATCTATATCACCTCTGTGTCTTGAGAATCACGACTTCGAGGCTTTGAATTATCCACGAAGGATCAATTTGACAAATTGACGATAAGCTTTTTATTTTATTCGTTTTCAGAGTGTTATCTTTAGATACCGATACCATCAAATATACATTGAGCTTAAGGTGATATTTAAATTTATAAAACTTACATTAATAGTTCATAATATTCACTCTTAATGTTTGATATTTTTTTTTATCAAAGCGTTTTTATTAAAATAAATTTGAAGCACGTTTCGTACAAATTTCGATAAATCAAATTTTCGTTAAATTGATTTAACTTAACAAAAGCTCAAGTCATACGAGGTCATTATGTACGTACGCACACGCACTAATGCACACCCACATTTCAATGTATTGGACAATCGAGAAATGCGTGATCCCAGGCTGTCGTATAACGTAGCGCTTTGACGGGCGAAACGCTCATTGTCCGTGACTGGCTCACACTTAATTACACGGCACACAAATTCGCGCCACAGTAATTTCATTAACGATTCCCTTCGTTAACCCATGTCGGAGGTGTGTTAATTTGAGCCGTTGCTCTACCACCCTTTGGACAGGTCTCCTGTCACTTTTTATTAACCATTCGTTATTCGCATTATCCAGCACAAAACCGGCAACAGTACAGTTCACACGCTGCTAACCCGGTACACACGCAAGTTCGTACGTTTGATCTAAAATCGTGTTTACACGCTTTTATTCCGTGTTATTGGGAAGCGGGGATTACAAGTTATTGCAGGAACGATTCCCTTTCTTCCTGCGTACCGCTCTATCTCACTAGGTCTATATCTCTACCGTTGCTCAATCTCCGATCACGCAAATTCAATCACACCCGCCACCTCTCGCCTTTCAATTCAGAATATCGAAAATACCACGGCGGTTGCGTCCTCGCGCATCGACAAAATTGTTTATAGACGGGTATGCTCTGCGCCACAGACTACCTTTCAATTCGAAACAATTTTCACGGTACTCTGTGCTGTCGTTGCAATCGTTTATTTTTATCACCGAGTGTACGATTTGTGAGAATCGTTTTTCTCCCACCGTTATCATCGTCGTCCGGCTGGACGATTATACTTAGTTGCTGTTATAACCATATATAGCCCATTTACGTCGTTTATTCTTCTTTGTATTTACAAATTTTATGCATCGTGCGATGCACTGCGATGATGAAAGCACGATAATTTTCTTGGTATAACAGCGTGATTATTTAGCGATTATTGAACGCGATTATATTATTGGTTGATTTTGAAAGCACAACACGATTTGCACGGTTTTTCGTTGTTGTTATTTAAAAAATTTTTTTATTTATTAAAACTGATCGAATGTTATACGTGAATATTTGTTCCCAGGCATGTAACCAATCACAATTTATTTATTTGTTATAAAAGAAATTTGTGAAGTTCGTTGAAAACTCGCTAAATGAAAAAAAAATGTACCGTCAAGTTCGACAACACTGTGAATTCGCGGTTAACACGCGAGACAGAAACGTGAACGAGAACGAGGAGACACGCACCGGACGGATCCCCGTCGTAGAGTGCCAAAAGCTCAGCATGAAATTCACAGGCGCCACCCCGCGGCTGGCGAGCTCTTCCGAGCGAGGGCGGTCACCCCCGAGCGTGAGCGCGACTCTCGAGGAGCACGAAAATCGATGGATACACCAGCACACGGTTATACAGATAATTATTATTAATCGCCACAACGGCTTTCGATCGGCTTGAGTCTGATACAAAAACTGCTCATCTGACAACCGCCGCGAAAACTTTCTACATACGAATAAAGTACAGCTTGGCTCAAGATTTTAAGAAATATATCACACATTGCAGTCAACATCTGCAATCGGTACTCATATTTTGAAACGGTAAATGAACAATGTCAGCAAAATATTAACAGCTTGTCTAGATGCGATACGTTAACTATTGAATCAATTTTCTCTTAATCTGTAAACGACCAATTTTTCATTAATTGTCACAAAAAATGTGTTTTAACTCGTTAAATATGAGGCAAAAGTTACATAGCCAAAACCTTCTCGTGATATTTTCGGACCGAAATTATTATTTTATTTACATTATGAACGTGTAATTTTATAGTGGCTTGGCTTCCGATTACTTTAATTAATGAGGCGAGTGACGGTTTTCATTATATTAATAAGTGTTGGAGTTGATACCAGTTAGCAAATCTAAAAAACTCTACCAATATACAATGTACAATCATTCAAGGAAAGAATAAATAAGTGTCTAGAAGTTCAAGGTCACAATTTCGAACATTTAATCTCATTTATTGAACAGTGAGAGGCAAGGGGACTCACCTAAAACAAGCACCCTGGTGGTGAGAGGCAAAAGGACTCACGTAAAACAAGCACCTCCATGGTGAGAGGCAAGGGGACTCACCTAAAACAAGCACCCCGATGGTGAGAGGCAAGGGGACTCACCTAAAACAAGCACCCCGATGGTAAGAGGCAAAAGGACTCACGTAAAACAAGCACCCCGATGGTGAGAGGCAAGGGGACTCACGTAAAACAAGCACCCCGATGGTGAGAGGCAAGGGGACTCACCTAAAACAAGCACCCCGATAGAAACAAAAACTACTACGTCCACGTTGTTGTTACTGGGTAACGTTAAAAGTAGTTGTTAACTTATTGATAAACGAATACATGCTTTCGATTGCAGCGCCATGTGTGAGAAAATGTCCTTGCGATTACAGCGCCATCTATCACGAATCGAAAAAAAATGTTTCAGAAAAAAAATACTTATTTTTTTATGGGGAATCCGAATCTGCAATAAAAAATAGGGGTTCCCATTTACGATTTCAAAGTTGCCCCCACCCTCACCCCAAGGGGTAAGGGTGAGGGGTCGACTTTGGTATCATTGGATGACCCCCTTCCAGGCGAACAAATTTCATTAGAACTTTTTTTGATCCGATGCGTAGTTTTCGAAATATTTCAATGTCTTCAGATAAATCGGCCACCCTGTATAATAGATCGCCAGAAATTTGTAACACATCATGTTAATGCGTCAGGATGACCATGCGGTGTTTATCGTAGCGCTTGCGCGTAACCTGCTGGTCACCAATCTGCGAGGTCTAGAAAATAATGATAGCCGGGAAAAAATAGCTAAGGAACAAAAGGCTCAAGGAAAAAATAGCTGGTAGTATTTATACTCCCGACTGGCCATATGGCAAAAAGAAGGGAGGACGCGTTTCACTGGCATTGTCTGTAAATGCCAGTTTTTCGTGTCCAATGTTCTCCAAATTGGACTAAAGATGTTTAACAAAACACGCATTCTGTGCATCTTGACTTTCTTTTTTGTGATAGATTGGATATATTAGATTTCAAAAAGATAAAAGCGTTTAAAAATAATCTTTGAGAAGCACTGTATTATATATCGAAATGCCACAAGATGGCCGTCACTCCTGCTATACTCATCCATCTGTACCTAACTTAATAGTGCTCATAGTGGAGTGAGAGAAAAAGCACGTGGGATTCAGTCAATATTTGTATATATATTTTATTCAACAGCGTGTGCAACAAGAGTGCAAAAATGATTGAGCTATCGAATAAAATAGTTATTAAAAACGATTTAGATGTTTTAGTTTAACAAAATCTAGTAATTATAATAATGCTGTAGAAATTCATATTGGACTAGGTTTTAAAACTATGAAATAAACTTTTTTTTTAACTTTTAAAAACGCTCGACGGAAAAAACTATAATAAACAAGACTTTAACTTTGAAAAGTTTTCATATAAAAATAAATCTAAAAAGGATGAAATAACTTCCGACATCGTTTTAATGAACTTCATATTTAAATTACAATAACTCATTTACTGCTGTCATTACAGTCGGGTAATGTCTTCAAAACATTGTAACTGTCTCGTACCTATCAACAAACATGCTGGACTCTGATTTGAGATGCCTGGTTTCTAATTTTAAAGAAAAATAATATGCGATATGGACGTTTTCTATCGCAGGAGAAGACGTCTCTCGACTTTAGTGACAGTAGTAAATGAGTTATTATAATTTAAATATAAAATTAACTAAAGTTACGTTTTTTGAAAGTGAAAACTTTTCAAAGTCCTGTTTATTGTAGTTTTTCGCAGTCGGGAGTTTTAAAGATTAAATATATATTTCTTCATTATTTAATTAGTTTTATGTATGTAACTTAGTGATATATAATATATACTCTGCAATATAAATATAAAATAGCATCGTGAATGTTTTTCTCAAAATTTATATCCTTAGTATCAGATTTGTAAAAATATTTACCCAAACTCTTAATCCACTCATTTTTGTTAAATGTTATTTCCAAACAATCGTTCGGTGCACTTTCAGTATTCTTTTCCTTTTCTGACCAAATCTATGCATTTTGCTTAACCACATTAGATGATAATAAATCTTATGTTGTATAGTGATGCACTTTGACGAATGCAAGTATGTGATTACGTTACAAAATGCAGATTTAGTTCGAGTACATGGTAAACTTCTCGCGTATCTCCTTTGTATATATTGGCGACGAACCCCGTGGAGTGTATACTCCAGTTACTACAGAATACACGTTTGCTTACCTACATTTCCATACATACGCAACAAAATTGTTAAGTTAAAAGACCAAAAAGTATTTCCACCCCAAAAATTCAAATACAATTTCATATTATCCTTTATGATTACAGTTTTGTTTGACAATGCCTCGCTTGAATATCGAGCGAGTGCTGTTAATAACATGTACCGAGAATAAAAAAAGAAATTTTATGTGGAACGTTGAGAAAATAATGAAAAAAATATGTGTCCCGTGTTTACGAGAAAACAAATTTGTTCGGAACTTCGAAAAAATGTAGGCCGCACTGAAAAAATGTAAGCAGTTTTGGCATTCTGTCTTATCCCTTTGATGAAGAAAATTCTCAACGAGAGCCGTAACGGGAGCTTGCCGGGCTTGTCGCTGAACCCGCTTGAGAGATATTTCAGCGCCTGAGGAAAAGAACCTCGTAATTTAAGTGTCACGTGACTTTACTACCACCAAAGTGACTGACGAATAATTAAACATCGAACCCGAACGAAATTTATCAGGTGTCGAAACTATCTTCACCGATCACCTTGCGTATCTCACGTTTGCTCTTCTATACCTTAAAGCTTTCTGCGCTTCCGCATTGGTGACATTTGGTGGAACGCAATGGGGAAAGAGGAAGTTACCCTTGCCGCCAGCATCGTTTGGTGTAAATATTTGAAGAGTCACTACGACGTACCGACGATATCAGCCCTGATGAAGGTAGCTAAGGTTACCGCTATTTCGCACGAGTAAATCCCCCTATTTGTGACATACAGTATCCACCTCAATTGTGAAGTTATGTTCTCTTCTTACTGACGATACAGAGAAATGCTGTTCGAGAACGTCTGCTGTGGTCCCTTTGTTCGGTACTATTGCCCCGAAAAGGTCACACGGAAGACTTGCTCTTGGAAACTGCTTCCTCGATGTGTTCAATGAACCGTTTTTTTTTCACAAGTAGGATACTATAGTCTGAATACGCTAGTGTTGAGTTAGCAAACGGGTTAAATTAAAATATTTTGTATCAAAATCCCAAATCGCTGTAGATAATCACAATGTCTTGCTTGCTTTTCCGTCGGTCAATATCACATTCTTACTGTTGATGTGACCGTTTCAAAGTCTGTCAATAAGATATATTGTGAAATATGATTAAAATATTATGACGTCTCATTCCAACTACAAGACATTGCTGCCATATTATGTTGAAAAGTGGAAGAGAGAAAAAAACGAAAGGATCGAGACAAGCGCGAATTTACAGTCAACTCTCTGTACAACACCGATTTAAAAAAAACCTCATTTTAAGCCATCTAGGATGACATATTTCATTAACGTAAATATTTCAATAAAGTTACCATTTAAGTTTTGTATTCTAAAACAGAATTTCATCAGTTTTTTCATGCAAATATTACCTCCCAATTCTAAAAATAATGGACATTTTACGCTCTTAAGTATACAGCACTCCTACATTTTGTTGCATTCTCGTACCCAAGTGAAAATGCACTACAGCTGGTCCTAGTTACGTTTTTAATGCTGCAGTTTCATGCAGTGATCCTAGCGCAATTTCTATCAGGGTACATTGCACCCTACAAGCATTAAAAATAAGAGAATTAGACGCAGGAGAACTTTCAATCCGGTATACTTAATCTTGATTGTTATTTCTTAAGTACATGTATTTTTACTTTATAAGAGGAAGCCTATTTTTATTTTTATAGTTGCCAGTCGATTTGTAGATGGTTCAACTGAGTAGTTCTGACAACATCCCTATGCTCGTTTTCATGTTCTCATACTCGTCGACGGTAGATGGTAAATTACTTAATTAACTCACGGACAACTTTGCTGACCTAATTGAGACGATGGTACCGAGCTTTCGACAACGATGTGGAGTTTAGTGGAAGAAAAATTCGTATGGCAGGATCGCAACCACATCCCCACTGGATCCTCTTCGCTGTGTAGTAAATTTGAAAGACTCGCATATCTACACTCGTATGTACACGGGGTGGTCAATTTATGGAAATTATTGTCTGTATACCTTGAACAGAAGACTGAAATCGTCAACGCAACAACTCTAGCTAGAAGTGCAGTGGGAGCGACTAAAAGAGGTGTAACAATTTTCGAATTTTGAATGGATTTAAAAGTTTCGAAAATGGTTTCAGCTGTGGGTTCGGTACCTAATCATCACTTTGGCGATATAACTTTGAAACGCTCTCATGCATACACAAAGTCTGTAAATGTATTTAAATTATTGGCCACTCTGATACAGCGCGATGGGGAACAGGTACATCACAAGTAAAAGAGCCGATGTATGAAAAAACTCTACAAGAAAAGTTGATAGCCGGACAGGATTGAAGGAAGTTAATAGAAAGTAAAAATTGCTTCTCCGGTCATCGGGGGGGGGGGGGCGGTATGGCCATATGACACGAGCGTCTCGTCGAGAATATGCAAAACGGAAAGTCGTCGAGCTTTTCTCGTAAACTCTGATTCACTACTCGGCACAACGCTTTTAGGTATCGCCCTCTTTCGCTCAGTTGTTGCCTATCTATAAAACATAAGCATTACATAAGCATAAGCATTATACTTTATAATGCGACTGGACTGGAGAACTAGAGTTTTTGCAAGGGGCACACCAGCCGTGCTGGTGCACAGGGTATCTCAGAAACAAAGCCCCGTCCAAGCTCTAAAGAACGAGTAACTCGCTCGCTCGTCTACAGCAAATGACGCGTGCCAAAACCTATGGAACAACTAGACCCAGGGAGAATGATAGTGAGAGTTGAAAGGCTTTTCAAAAGTTTGATCGAATTTACACTGGACTCGAAGCGCTGGACTGAAATGCTACTGGTTTATAAATGGTCTTCAGTTTTGCATGCAAATGTAATTTTTTGTATTAGTTTCAACTGATATTTGTTTATTAATTTATGCCTCAAGTTTATATTAAATTCCTGCATAACTAAGAAGTTGCTTTTTTTATATAAGGTGTTTTTGATTTTGGTGAATTATTTAATTTATAGGTTACGTAGTTTTCTTCCTTCTTTTCCACATCTTCATTTTTTTTTTCAATAAACTGTGAGTTTATGACTAGGAATTTGATTATTTCGAAAATTAAAACCACGAATTTTTAACGGAGCCTGGGACGTCGACCAAGAATTATTAAACTCTTCATCGTAAGAGCAAAATTTGCACAAATAACCTTCACATAATTGACTATCGAAATTATTTTCTATCAGTCTTCGCCAATCCGTTCGTCGAGATTACCGGATAATAGCAGTGCAGCCAGAGAATCTCTTGTAGAACGCTATTATTAAATTCAGATTGAATTTTTGACGGATCTTCATTAGTAGTGATTTAAGAGTTACAGGCTACAGTTACGATTGGATCCGTGGGATTTTTCTTAATGAAACATCGTCTACGTTGATGATCCCGTAACGGTACGAGACGAGCGGCTGTAGAAAATGAAGGGGCCACACACAGTACGTAGAAATGCGGTATGGGAAACTGTATTCTACAGTCAAGATAAGAGAGCACAAGAGCGAGATAGATAGATAGATAGATAGATAGATAGATAGATAGATAGATAGATAGATAGATAGATAGATAGATAGATAGAGAGGGAGGGGGGGGGGGAGAGAGAGAGAGAGACCTTCGCTTTTCGTTCGTTTTATTCCGAATAAATTCAAGTTCGACGACAGGGAGATCAGAGCCAACCGGTTAGATACACACTCTATATTGAAAAAATTAATAAACTATGCAAATGTAATAATGTATGCAAAACTTGCCGGAGTGAAATGCGGCTAACTTTTACGAATCGATATACATATCCCTCAGCTGGGTGATTCAGCTTTAATTTCTTCGCGTGATACGAGTGCCTCGTTGTCGCAATTGAGTCCACGATGTCCTTCACGTAGTGTTCACAGTTCGATCTTCTCCCTAGAACTATGTTGCTTTTTTTTTTAATTCCAGACCGTTGGCTCTTTTTATTCGTACTTTTTTTTTCTTTTTTTGTTCGTTGACTTTCTATACCTGTGGATCTAGCACATCGAGTTTCCGGTGACTATTTGCGTCTCGTTTACACTCCCAACTTTCATGCTCGAGTTGTCTTTCCTTATTCACGAGAGTACACTCTTGACCTACTCCACTGGGCTTAAATCTGGAAGCGTCCGATCCCCCAGGTACTTTTCATTTTTTCATTGATTTTCACAGGTGAAACAAAGTCGTATTACGTCACCAGTGATGGTCCAGTTTTCATCCAAGCAGACGTTTGTGGTCTTACTTTGCTAATGCAATTATAAATTTCATCTTAATTTTTTAGAACATTTTCATGCGCTTACTCCCTCAGGAGAGGTCATACTGTTTTTGACTTCCTGAATGTATCTCGTCGGTTGTCCGTCCGAAGTGATATCTCAGGAACTGTTGAACTGATTTGATTCTCTTTGACAGGATTCCTTCCTCTTGGTATAAATTTATAATTCATAGAATTTAAATTAATTTGGCCTATCCTAAATTTGAAATCCCTAGAAAAAACAATGATTTTTATATAGAATTACCACTTTTGTATTCGTACGGACTCAGAACTCAGCAACACGTCAATGAATTAAATTGTCTTTTACAATGTTATCTTACATGATAAGAATAAAAAGGCTGGCCCAGTTTAAATAATTTCTGAGAGCTAGAAATTTACAAAATAATAAAAATACAATTTTTATTCATATTGCAATTTCTTTCTTTCAATGTGACAAAACTATTCCTAAAGTGAATGACATAAAAATTGCAATAAGAATAAAAAATCATGATAATAATACAAATATATTTAAATAAAAAATAAACTAATACTCGCTCCCAAGACATATGCTCCGCTGAACGATTTCGTTAGAACGAAACGAACAATGACCTTTTCGCAACACGTTATTCACAAAATGAAATATTATATTTAACTGTCAAAAATCAGTCGAATGAAACATAAACATTACCACGTCGATAGTAAGGGCATGAAACTCATACTAATTATATTGGTCTAAATTCCTTGTATAATGTAAACAGCGCCTCTATGCGAATAAAGGAGGTACGAAATAACAAAATTGGAGTCGTGATTAATTATTAATACATTACATATATAAGAAATAATGATTAAATTGAGTCAGTTTGCGGTTTGGCCGAACGCGGTATAGAAGAATACAAAAGCGATTGGTCGAGAAATAAAGACAGGGGCAATGACTCACGTTTTACTTAATAAAAAATGTAACTCCAAACCGACTTTACTTTACGAGAGATTAATCGAAGTAGGAAGATGCACTAATGATTGGAAGTCTAGTTGCAATATTTCGTAGTTATCAATTGTCGAACGCGATATTGATAAACCATATGCATGCAGTACTATACTAACAGCGAAGGCTGGGATTGGTCGCGAGATAGACATTGGCGTAATCGCTCCTCACGTTCAGCTTGATAAAACTTGTGAAATTCAACCGGTTGTGCTCTACGAGGCTTTAATCAAAGCAGGAAGGTCCACTAATGATTTGTAGATTAATTAAAATTATTGGTGTTCATTAATTAGCGTACGCGATGTTGAGAAACCTCTATTTAGATTATTTTTCGTAAATGATATGATTATATTATTAATTATATCTATAATTAATTAAAAATCAGATATAGAAGTTGAAAAAAATATACAATCAAAAATCGTAATTATTATTTAAATACGCCCAAGGATTTTGTTGTTTAACATAAAATTTACATTACAGTGTTTGTTATTGATTGAAAGATATCGGACACATTGTCTTAAGGTGCAATCGTACCACATGGTCAGCAACGAAGACTGTAATCTGAAATTCTGTCACGGTTGACGACATGTAGCGTAAAATTATGCGCTACCTCTCAGTCAGTAACAAAAATTGTAACGTACCTTTTACTCCTACAATTGATTTTTCTATAGAACTGGAGAGCTCTAAGACGGAGTTCATCGTTCTCCTTTTTTGTTCGAAAGAATAATTGTGGCGGATTAATTCGCGATAGGAGAATTTTTATTTCTCCACTACGTTTGATTTTTAGATAATAGTGGAGAATAGTGAACTATGTCCAATCTTTTCTACAATTAAATCCCAACGGGACATTTTACGATTTTATACTAGTTTTAAATACTATCAATTTTGATGTTTACGATTATTTTATTCGCTGCACACTGAAAATAATTTTTTTTGCAGTACACAAATCATAATTTCTTTTGTTGTGCACTGAAAAAATGATTTTATTTTTAGCACATTCAAAGCATGCTATTGATATCGAGAGTTGTACTTAATAGTCCGAGCGGTGGAATTGAAACATACGTTTTCATTTTATTGTTATTACCTTTTTTTTTTATCACCAATCGTCATTGATCGATTGCACCCTATTCTAATGTGACAAGCACACCAAGCAACAATCACTCAGAAATTCCCATAGATATAAAACAAAACTTTATTTCGACAGAAAAAAAAACAATACGGAGAAAGTTGCGATGTGAAGTACATCGCAGATGATGAAGTGAACATGTTATGGCGGTGATGTATGAAGGGCTATTTAGTAAAATACTTTCATTTCTATGAGAATACAACTGATCCTAATTATTTATGAAAAAAGACACGAAACATGCGCTATACAATCGATGTGCCATATTCTGTCAAATAATTTTATGCACTTCTTCGAGAACATATCGAATAAAGAAATCGCTAAGACCAGCTAATCGTCGCGAAATGCATAACTCATGTCCTTTTACCCGGCGGTTAGTCAGGTGTTGAAAAGAATTATGACTTTCGTTCTAAGTTAACAACCCCATGAGTGCGTTATAATATATATCACAGAATAATAAATGCTGCTTTTACGATTAATCACGAGCGGCGTGTCTATCAGACTCAAATAAAATCTTTATAGTTGCCCTCAGGACAAGTAAAACCTATCTCACCGGAATTTCTTTAGTACTTGTTGGTGCTGGCGTCATTGCGTTAATAGGAAGAATGCTCGAGAATGCGAGAGGAAGCCGGAAGCAATCTTCACAGCCCCTGGCTCCATGTTAGGATATAGCATCGGAAAATGAGAGGGAACGACAGATAGCGTGCGCGCGCGCGCGAACTTGAGAGAGAGAGAGAGAGAGAGAGAGAGAGAGAGAGAGAAGGAGAGAGGCAGGGAATAAGGTATCCCTAATTAGATCCTGAAGTGCGCGCGTGCTTTAGGTCGTTCGACCGTGGTGGAGGGCCCTAAATGCCATCTACATATTCATGTCTATAACCGCATCGTTATACACTTTGGCTATCGCCAACCTTCTTCGTCTGCGTGTGATCTCTAGCGTTTCACGTTCCGTCCCCCACATCGAAGACGTAACCGAAACATAAATGGCGAACTTGCTACCTATCAAAATGATGAGCGACACGCAAAAGTCTTAAGATCGATACTTGCGGGTGAGCGACCCCAATTAGAATCCCATTTTCAAAGTTAAATTTAAATCAAACAACGATAGTTGTGTTGCTGAAAAAATAACCCATGTTTTGAAGTGTGGATGAACTGTAAAATTCAATCTCAAATCTGAACTAATTAGGCTTTACAAGTTGTTATTTCATATGTTATAAACTCTACTCACGAAATTGCAAAGTGACAGACCATCACATTTTATATAGTTTTTACGCCGTAGTTCGAACATCTGTTATTTTTTACATAATTTGAGTACCCAAAATTCTTACTTCTGAAAATTTCACTTTTCTCCAAGATAAATCAACAGCGCTTGACTGGTGGCGAAGTAACAACCGGACTTTAGGCTCAGTGAAGAAAGAAAACATTTTGTCAAGTTCTACGTAACCCAGCACTGAACAAGTCGAAAAACTCTTTGACCAGGCGTCGCTTTTTCGCTAGGAAGAATAGCGGGTTAGCGAGCAGAACAAAGACAAAGTTTTCTTTGAATGTGGAAGGTGTGCGCCGAGAGGACGCGATGCTGTTGAATCTGGCTTGGCTGCGAGGGGTTAGCGGCAACCTTGAAAAGAGTAGCTCTCACTGTTCATCGAGAGTGTGGGCCCGGGGACAACGCCCCGTAGCGCTAGAGTTCACCGCAAGGTACGTTCTTTCACGGGAGTTAGAAAAGCCGCAAATGGTCCGCGAAAAAGCTCGATTGCCAGAGCTGGAGTGGGTGCTGGAGTGGGGACCACGTCAAATTCGTTTCCCCGTTTTCTCATTCGAACTACCTATTTCACGATTCAGAAGAGTTCTCGACTAGCTCGAGATCCTGACCATTTTTCTACCTCGCCTCTTTATAAAGTGGAGCACTATAGTGCTTTGACGAAACAGGAAAGAACGAAAAATAATGCGAGGCGATTGACCGAAATAAATGAAAAAAGCTTCCTCACATCCAACAGACAAAACACCTCTGTGCACGCTTCGTCGGAGCTGCTGGACTTCGTTTTGTCCTTCACGTCAGCGAGGGTAGAAGACGATATTTATTTCACTCTCTACACTTTTTTTTCAATTTAAAACTTACGTCAGAATTTGACACAATCCCGTGCCGAATCCTGTGCTGATAAGGAGGGCGCGAGAAATTCGTTCGTACTCTTGACCGGATTCCAACTTTCGGCGACGTTAAGATTGCACGGAATATATAGAAGAATGGAGTATAGAAATAGTGCAGCGGGAAAGAGACGACGAGCGGTGAGAGAAAGAGAGGACCATTTTGATCTATCGACCACGAAAGTCGAAGGGTCTTAACTTGGCAAAGGATGCTCGGCGAAGCGTGTCAAGAGAGGCAAGTTTTCTTTCTCCTCTGAGCGCGCTCTTTCCACCTTCTCATCTCTCGACGCTCTGCTTTCGATTTCTCTCGTCAGAGCTAAGACCCGCGTGTTTTCTCGCCGTATATACCCGCTATACCTTATCTTTCCACTAGTCGGAAGAAATAGAACCTGAGTCGGTATAGGATCTCTTTTGCTCCTTGACTAATCTTTAATTGCTTCGACCGAGGCAATCAGGAACTGCACGCTGAAAGAGACTCGAGGAATTCATCAGCACCAGAATTCATCGCCGTGTCAGACGAGATTATGCTTCCCCAGTTAGCACTGGTTACAGAAGAAAGTTATCTAGAAAGAGGAGTAGGATCATGAGACAGATCTAATTCTACCGGTAACAGTCCAAAAGTCCAGATGTGCAGCCCCATCGGTTCACGAAGTTACCGATACACAAGGGTCGTATTGAGTGGCTTCGGACCAAACAACATTGAGGTCAATTGGTAAAAAAAGAGGAAATTATGTAACTCGATAATATGGATATTCTCAAAATAGCCTTGTTCTTTTGTACCACTTGGTCTTAAGGTAGATTAAATGATCGTCGTGGATCAGAAAGAAACCGAAATGAAAAAAAAAAAAACGTCAACAAATAATTCAATGTAAGAAATGTTAAATTTTTAACTTCTTTAGAGATCCATCTGGGAATCCCCACAAGCTGAAGATATATAAATATATATTGTAGGTCTCTCTTTTGCAAATATGTTAAGTTTGTAGACAATCCCATTCAGCATTCATAAGCGCATCAACATACTGACAACAAATATTAATAAATTGTTGTCAAAAACATGGTCCGATTCTAAAATATGATGTCACAAGTCGTATATAGTGATATTATTTTATTTCTACCAGTTTTCTCCAAAATAGAATTCGTGGAAATGTGTCATGCCAAAGCGACCCATTGATATTTCTATGATGCAGTTTCTGAATCCGAGGACCTAACGCGTCTCAGGAAAGGACAAGCTGTGAAACGTTAGATTTAAAAGCTCAGGGCATTAATAGCCCTGAAAAAAAAGATTGAAGAAGCCAACAGAAAGAAGGAAAGAGCGAAATAGTGTTCGCTTTCTCTGCTCGCAAGCGCGGAATTCGCAGTTTATTTCCATCGCGCACTTTTATGTGAGTGCTGCGAGGTGGCGAGTGGCGACCGAGGGAGTCTGGACGGATGCGCTCGGACAATGGAGCAATTTTGTCGGTGAATTCACCGGACCGCGGACAGTGCCAACGTCGCCCAGACGAGAAGTTTCGTAGCTGGATGGTCGCGGGACGATTAGATACGGGCTAGGCAATGGCGGGAGTCCAATCTGCATTCGTAATGATGGACGTGGAAGGTGACACAGTGTCTGACCTCTGTGCTGGGACATCGGCCATCTATTAACCCCTGCGGAGCCATACTATCCCGCGGCTTTCTGTCACGCGGTACCACGAGCCACGACCACTATCATTCCGCGCCCCTTCGTCCGGTACAACCCGCCCTACAACCCACTTATTCTCCGCCATCTCACTTTTCCGGTTTCTGTAGGGATGTACGTGTATCTCACTATCTCTCTCACTGCCATCCACTAACGAGGGCTCCACGACGGCCGTAGTCCGTGTCCAGTTAGGGTAACAGCCATACCGGCATCCACCTTCTCTCGAATGCTGCTTCTGCATTCCCTTCGTATGTTTGACTCATCATGCAATGAACAGACATGCTGCCGCCAATAACGCGCCCTCCTGAAACAGTATCCTCGTATTTGTAAGGCACTCTCGGAATAACTTGGAAGTCTGCAAACTAGTCAGTTAGGTTCTTCGGGGAGATGAAATGGATATGGTGCAGAGTGAATGATTATCGTATATAAATGTACCGCATGTAAGTAGCATGCAAATTAGTTCTTTTTATTGCACACTTTCTATGATAATTCAATGATTATTGAAATGAATAGCCTACTTATCAATCAGTCAGTGTTAATTATCTGTATGAAAGTAGGAAGTCTACACACCAAAATCATTTTTTTTCTAACTTCATCGAATTTTTGTTTTAACCATTTCAGGTGAAATATTATGTAAGAGGGATTTGTGCAATTTAACTGTGATGCAATATCACAATTTGAATTTGTTAGTAAAGCATGCATGACAAATTTGATCATGACCGCAGTATCATTCAAAAGTTCATGAAGTTTTCGTACGGTGCAGACCGACAAAAATGAGTGAATAATTTTTTTATATACTAAGATGCCCAAAACATACCTTTACACCGTATTCTGAGAGTTGAACTTTTTGGATCACAATCCGTTCTCTTCGAAAAGGTATTGTAATCCATTTTTCTCTCATTGTAATCTTTTTTCCCTCATCGCATACGGAGTATGATAGTAGAGAAACTGTAAATTCGGCTTTGAAAGAATGACGAGGCGAGCTTGTAAAGGTATCAAGAAATCCTATGTTGGAATAAACGGATGAAAAAATATAGGAGAAGAGTTGACAGGATGATCCTACTATGAATTTCCCATCACAAAATTCTTCCAATTTTTATGGATATATAGCAGCATTACGTTTTTTCAACTCAGGTGGTGTTTTTGATTGGAAAATTGGCAATAACGTAAGGCTTCGGTTCAGTTTCAGATAAAAAAATGAATCGATGTTTCCGGGTTATATTCAAAGAGATGTTAAGCACACGGATGTAGCTATATTCAGCCTCACTCGACTATTAGTCTGTCCCTTGTCCATGAGTACTGTGCCTGACTCACGAGGGACTATTTGTTCTCAGTGGGTATTTCTTGTTTCGGCGGAATCTGCGGGAAATCGAGTACTTTAAATGCATAGGATGACACATGTGGACGTCTACGTGTTTGTGATCGGTCAGGTATACCATAGTGAACGAGCGGGTTAGAAACAAGTGTTATGCGTAAATACGAATTTAAAAGAAAGATATCTCACATATGTATATTCCGTTATTGTTTGCTAGCCACAATGTTTTATGAGAATCGCGAGGATGAGCGCGAGAAAAGCCGGCAGCCAGCAGCCAGCAGCCAGTGCAGGAGCCCATATTCTCGCTGTGGGGTTGAGAACGTTTGGGTGCCAGAGACCAACGCGTCGGAGAATGTTGCAGTGGTAGCTGGGCAGAGGGCAAGTAACGAGGGTCATGAAATTTCATAGCTAATCGCGAGCCAGAATTAGCTCACTGTCCGAACGGAAACCGCCGTAATCCCGCTCGCGGCACACTGCATTTAATTCCCTTAACGAGGTTCGCCGAGGCTGAATTCAAACGGGCCAGTGACCGGCGAGCTCGACTGAACGGTAAAATCAATTAATTATTACTCTCTCTCTCTCTCTCTCTCTCTCTCTCTCTCTCTCTCTCTCTCTCTCTCCCCCGTTTTCTTGCCAAGAGTACCTTCCAGAACGAAAAAATGCATTTCTCTCTACAATTTCTGTTAGCGTAATTTTTACATAATTGCACGATAGTATATAGCTTTGACGCAACAACAGAAACAAACACACCCACACATACACACACAAAAAGAGAGACAGATATTTTAAGAGAAAATAAATCCTCGCTACCCAAGAAGAAGAGGACGAAAAAGAGAGGCTGGAAGGATCTCGGGAGTGCTAGCACAACTGGTGTTGAAGGGAACGAGGGAAAAAGCTGCAGCTACGACAGCATCAGTGACACAACTACTATACAATATACAACAAGCGGGAAAATGCTCGAGGGGGCAGAATGATGTTTGCCCGCACCAGGTACTTTTCTCCGAGTATTTACCGTTTATTGTCGTGATTTTTTTATTTTTTCGGTGAACGAAACTGCAAGCTCGAGTTGAAAAATAAGGACGGCACCAATCAACACGTGAAATTCTTTAAACGTTTTTCAGCTTTGAACTCTTAAGCGGATAAACAGCGACCTTGCATGAATCAATGAGATCTTTGAATAAAAATCCATGATTATGTGACACATAATTGCATTTTAATATTAATATGATTGAAATTATAACGTACGGAATTACAATTAAGATTAAAAAAGCTATAGGCAATATTTGTCACCTCTTTTCAATCAATCCTTAGCTTTATAGTTTACGAATTTCAATAGAAGCTATAACGAATTATGACGCTGCATATTTACCAAAAAAAAAAGGATACCGATGGATAGTAATAATATACGAGACCGTAGTATATATTGGATATTTCGTATAGGTGTACGAAATACATATTACACTTTTAGATAATACCCACTAGAATCTGCTGCAATATTTTATTGTAGTCATAAATATTTGTGTTTAGTACTAGAAGTACGTGATTTTACAGCATCAGAAGTACTAATGCTCAGTGCCGGTATCGAAATCTCGAATTGCGAGAGACGATCTACGAGTAACCGATCTACGTATGACCTACTTAACTACCCAACGATGATCACGCTACCATTGCACCACCTAGCACTTACGAATTTCTTTAATTTAAATGTCGTATCCAGCGTGAGTTTGTAGTCATATTTTTTTAAGCTAAATATCCTAATACTTGAACACGTTGGTCGCCCAGCTTGACGTGGCCCGTTATTCAGATCTGAGTGACGCGGCGTTCAACGTGTTAAACTTATCGTTTTCGTAAACAATGAATGCCTGAATCTCATGTTTGGATACTCACTACGGTCCAACACGTTAATAAAAGTGGTTCAGAACAAAATGTCCGCATGCGCGCGTGTGTGTATTGTGTATGCGTTGATGGGCATATACGAGTATGTCCGCCGCGCTGATAAGACTCTAGCTCACGCAAATGTTGAGATATCGGGCTAAACTTTTCTATACAAATAGACCAACAATGATCATTGATTGGTATACAATTTTGCAAAAATAGGTCGAGTAGTTAAAATTTTATAAGAATATAAATATCTTCAAAAATGTCAGTTAAAACTCTAACTTTCATAAATTCGCAGCTATTTGTCTGCAATTATTGAGGTTTAAAAGGTTTTAATATTGTAGCGCATTTTAATTTTTGAAAATATGTCATTTGCGCTCTCGCTTCCGCTAATTCCGTGAAATCGTGCTGAAAATGTTAATACAAATATGCTTACATTGAACAATTAGCATAGAATCTTGGCGAGTATCGATCGAATGAATAACATTTTACGAGTATTTTCATTCTTCAAAATTTAATAAAAATTACTGTCAATATAGTTAATGCTATAAATCTATCAAATTTTTAGTATTTATGATTGACATTCGATCGAAAACTATAACTTGAGACAAAGGGTAACTAGACTCAGAACCTTTTAGATCTATCGACATAAAATTATCTATGAATTTTATACAATTGATATGGTAATAAAGATTTTTAAAGGTTTGTTATTTATCCAAAAAGGGGTAACTTCTCTAATCGTTGCAAACTTTAAGCTATCGGGCTAAAAAAATGTATAGATTTAAAGAAGATGCTAATGACGTTTGGTATCGAATTTATTTGAAATCGATTAGAGCAGGGGTCTCCAAACTTTCCAGCCTTAGGGCCATACTGATTACTCCAGTAAGTTCCGAGGGCCAAAACCATAAGCCTACAACAATGTTATGAGTAGTTAGCCCATGACCATATCAATGTAGATGTCATATTAATAATTATTCAACATAAAATTAGAATACTTCAGTAAACTAAATTTAATTTGCTATAAAAAATATGTTCTCTAAAAGGAGTTTCCAAGTATGCTAGCTCTCCGCGGGCCGGACAAAATCTGTCCGCGGGCCGAATGTGGCCCTCGGGCCGTAGTTTGGAGACCCCTGGATTAGAGGGTTCAGATTTTATGGTGTTTCATATTTTTCGATAATGTGTGTGGAGTACATGATAAATTATTAATCTAACACAAAGCAGACATTTTGAACACGATCAAACCAGCTACTGCTCTTTATTCGGTGTAACTTTTTTTGTACATTAATGTATCGACAAAAGTTTTATGAAGTTTTGAGTTATTTTCAATGTCTGATAGTTCTTATACTCTCTCAAATTTTGAATTATTAAGCATAATTGGTGTATACAGCGTATAACTGCAAAACTGTAAAGTAGAACCTTGCTAATTGCTTCCCTATTTTTGCACTTTGCACAAAGCTTCCGCTATTAGTTATAATTAATCAATACTTCTTCATAGGAAAATACAAAGAAAAAAGGAAGCAATTTGCAAGGTTCTACTTTCCAGTCTAGTTGTTTCAATTTAAAATTAAATTTGTGTGTGATGTCGAACGTATTCCGCATACTACAGATACTTACTCTTGCAATAAATAATCCAGTTACTGAATAAAACATAAAATGTACTCCGGTCTAGTATAGTTCTACTATCCGCAAAAATGTCTGTTGGTTAAATGTATGAATTATGTTCTCCGAAGCGAAATCTAATGACTTCACTTGCACTGTGAAGTGAATTTCGTCGCTTAGATATTAATTTTGTCAGCGCAACATTAAATGTATGGTTCGGATAAATTCCTCCATAAATTCTCAATGTCCTCCCTCGTGCTTATAATTTTTCGCATAGTTATGAGAATCCGAGAAATATTTCGTTATACATGCATGCATCGATTGCGATAGAATGGTACTTGTTAACGAACTGATTCCAAGAACATCTTAAATACGTCTTACAATCCGCTTACATTATTTAGAGCGTTCTATGATTTCCATTTTTACTACTTATGTAGTAAACATTACTAAACATCTTTATAATCACCGCATTGCTTTGGATATAACTTTGTATAGTAAATTTTACATAACTTATTATACTTTGTGCTATTATTATCTATATATTATCAAAATATTTAGATTATGAGCTTAATAAAATCCTATTATGAATTTTTCTCTAAATTAATATCTCATTTCCATTCGCGTTCTTCTTGTATATAGTGCAATTAAAATTTTCCTATAGATTATAGTTAACATTTGACTTATCCTTAGGCTCGATATAGCGATTAATAATAACCTACTAAATATGCAATGTCACAAAGATTTGGAAAATTAATTTATCTACTTGTATAGGAATTTTTGTAAAGTAATATTAAAGTACTTGTATATTAAACATGACTTTCTTACCGTGTTTAGTATTATATATCGTAAATTAATTTTTTAACACACGTGCTTTGAAAATAGCTCAATTTTGACCCGTTTCCATGGTAGAAAACGAGTCATTTTTGTTTTTCAATCAGCGGTTTACATTCCTCCCCTGTTTTTATATTCCTTCATTCTAATATTATGATTATTTCATTCCTTCACTGTTATTCTTCTGTTCTTCTGTCAAGAATTTCAATGTGACAGGAATGAACACAACTGTTTTGTTTACGTCAACTGCTAACCTAGCAGACGCGACGGTGTAATGATGTGACGTGGGAAAATGTTGATTAATTGTCGAAAATTGAGCTATTTCTCGCACTCATGTCAAAAAGCACTGTACGCAACTCTTTCACAATGTTGGTCATTCCGGTCGAGTGCATAATTTGGCCCGAGCCGAAGGCCAGCCAACTTTCGGAAATGACCAACATTCAGAAAGAGTTGCGTAATGTACTATTACATCATACTGGTATATCGAATTTAATATACCAGTTTATGGGCAAAGGCTTCCTATAAAAGTATATTCATTTTTATAATAAACAATTGTACAGTGCATGTGAGAAATTCGTAGGTAAAAAAAAAACGTCCGAAAATTGAAACTCCACCGAATTTTCTTCTTCTAACATTTCGTAAATAATTAAGAAATATTAAATTATATATGGAAGATTAATAATACGAAAAAAACCTCGTTAATCGGTACGTTATTAATTACTTAACTTCAGCAGATTGTAGATGAAAAGCTCGAATAACGCTTCTATTCCAGAAACTGTAATACCTGCATGCGGTTCGACAAGAATCTCTTTGACGCATAATCGAGCTAGAAATCCCACAGCTTGAGACTAACGTTTAAACCAAGTGGAAGATTCAGAGATCACAAGGAGTCATATCCGAAACTAGCAGCAAAGCAAAATATAGCCCTCTGCGGTGAATGGAGCAAAATGTAGAAAGTATTGTGGCCTTGACCACTGTCCCATGGGTGATAAGCAAGTAGAGAATGCACAGAGTCGCATGGAAATGGCCTCGTTATTCGAGATCACCTGCGTCATCGGTGACTTTCGTGCGATTTCAAAATGTATATGCGTGTGGGTACGTATGTACAGAATGAATCCCCGTACAGTGTCGAGCCAATCACGACCGCGCTCACGTACTCACTTCTCTTTCACTCAGTTTCAATTGATGATACGCGCACACTGCACAAACACCGCTTTAAATCCATCTTCCACAAGTGAGAAAGAGAAATAAAACTGTTGTGAGTACATAACGTGTAGGTTTGTGAAGCATGCGGGATGGAGGGGGCGCGGCAACGTTTTGAGTACACGGTTCAATGGTTCATGCAGGATTCAGTCAGTCTTTTAAGGACGTTCGCGATGAGTAAATCGCCTGAGGAATAAGTGAAACAGCAGAAACGTGGAAATAGCAGTCAGAAACGGGGGATAAAGAAAACGAAAAATATATCGCGAATCTTTGGATTAGGAATCTTAATTTCACGGACTACCGAGTAACGATATGGATTTGGCAGGGGAGCAGAAAACGGACATGCAGCAGAAGGAGAAGCCAGAGGAAAAGAGTATTGCACATCAGCTATTGGAATCGTGCACGACGGAGGAAGTGTGCGAAGCTTTAGGCGGAAACGATAAGCTACTGGCCGAGCTACGTAACAAGCTACGAGATTGGCTCGCGTTACAGCCACATCTTCCTCAAGGTTTGGAATTAACTTTTATCCTCGTTCCTCCTGCCTATTTCTTGTTGGGTTTCCAATCGATGTGAACCAATGTAGCTTTATACCGTGCAGCTATATAGCATAAAGCGCATCACTATGCAGCCGGGCAGAGTAGAACTATCGAATGGGAATTGCATCAGTGGAATTTAGATTCTTTCACGACGAACTGTACTGTTTCGAATAAAGTTTGTAGAGGAAATGTTGTACAGGTGAAACAGGGTACAAATACGAAGTATTTTTTATTCTAGCTGCCATGTACTTTGCGTATATCTCGATACATTTCACGTACTTCAACTCAGGTTTGCATTATCATCTTCAACGAACTAAGTTATGGTGATCTTGTACCGTCTACCCAATCGATTTATCTTACGCACTCGTATTATACTAATCTAAAGTTTATGCAGCGTCTGCAGGGGTCGCACAACTCGATGAGCCGTTCAAGTTATACATTTAGCTGTTTACGTATCATCACAGATAATACAATTTAGTCTGACCACCAGAAAATATGCCAGTGTACGTAAACAAGGTATATAAGATAATGCTATTTAGTTTTGACTCTATGTCCTAATAACCTTAGTTACGTCATGCGATAACTACACTGGGACATGTTACAATGTGTTCAGTCTTTTTCTTGTATCTGTGGAATAAAATTAGTTAAAATTTCACGGGATTATATACGAGGATAAACGAGAGTAGAAAAGTTTCATATTGCATTCAGTGAGTGGTAAATCATAATGACATAAAGATGAATGAGCATAGTGTAAGATATGAAAGATCGTGAAGTGGGCTTGCCATAGTGAAGCATTCAGACATTTTATAAATATTAGTTAAAGTGCAAGGTAGCACGTGCGTCGAGACGGTAATGTATAACATTTTTTACCATGGAACGGGACAGGACTGTTGATACCAGTGAGAATAGTGTTTTATCATCATCGTGTAAGCACTGGTGACGCCTGGATCTCTGTCCTCTATTCGCCACACTGTGAATAAGCCCCAGTAAAAAATAAAAGTTTGATTCAAGCTCGCGTGCAATCTAGCTGGCTCTTGACGACCCTTCCCCCTTCTCCATTTTCGTACATACCTATGTCCGTACGTGTTTTGAATGGTAAATTTACGAGGTGCGTTTTCAAATGACGCGTCGGTGCCAACGTACAAACTCTAATGGGGCGCCCCTTCAACGCACATTGAAATGGAGAGTGCAATCCAGGAGTCCATTGAAACGGTTGCTGCAGGAAACAGAATTAATCAATGCATTTTTTCTTGCTACGCGGCGTGTGTACTTTTACGTACTATACGAGTTTTTATTTAAGCAATTTAATAAGTTAATTTGGTCTATCGAATCCAACGAGGAATCATAAGATGAAAAATATTTTCATTGACGAATTCGGTTACTAAAAAACATTTCCAATTAATGAGTTTTTCATATTCGTGCTGCCAGTAAAGTAATTTTTTTAACAATGTTGTAATATTTACTTCTTACGCGAATATATATTTGTACAGATACCGTTCTCCACGAGGAAAAAAATAGACGGCTTATGAACAAAAATCGGTGCACCAATACTTATGACGGTTTCGGGGATATGGATGAAATAAAATACGAAAATCATAATGAGATTATCGCGATTAATTCTTGAACAACTTGATTCTCTTCACAAGATGAGAATACCGATAGATTTTCTCGAGGGTGAAGCCGTCCGCCTGGGTTTCGAGTCCCTGGATTCATCGGGTGAAAGCTCAGTGCGGTTCTAGTGGCCACGCAGAATGAAGCCTCGAGTGCTGGTCGTAATTTCCGTTTCTGAGCAGTCTTTATCGGCCCCGTGAGAATCGGTATCCCGGGGCCTAATAAAGCTCTCGTTCGTACTGGATGCCCGGGTGTTCTCTTTTGCGCGGCTCTACTTCACTTCTTGGCTACACCGCATCCTTCTTCATAGTCGTCCTTTTCTCTCGGACGGTATATAGAGTCGCAGCAAGAGCCCGGAAGACTCCGAGCGTGTCACCGCGGGATAAAGTGCACAGGAAAACCGGTTACTACCCTCTCGGAAGTGGAAGCGTCGTCTTCCGTCGCTTCGTTGAATTCTCGAGCACCCCTGCCTCTAAGGTGGTGCACAATATACCTATGTCTATCACCCACTGCAACTGTGTGTTGCACTCAAGCTGGATATCCACCATCTCGCCACTTTGCTATCCACGATAATGTTGTTCTCGCGTCGCGACTGATTTCTCTCGCTGCACCGTGAGGAGAAATGTATTTACGGGCGTCGCCATGGAGAAGAATAATGCTGTGCAGAATTTCTCATGGCTCGTGGGTGCTCCCGATCGCAAGCTATTGCCGTGGTACGATGATAAAAATATTAAACTCTTACCGCGACTAATAAACACACGGAGAATAATGGTGTATTGCCAAAACCAACTTGTGCGACACGATAATAGTTGATCGAATCAACAGGTTGGTTAGGCCAATTCCGAGTCAAAAATACCTGCGAATATTGCGTGAAGTCTGTCAGGGTGAAATAAAGGTATCGAAAGTGTATTGAAACACAATACAAATCTGAGCCTACCAGACTCCTAGAAGAGAAGAGACAAGAAAATCCATCCATAGAAAAAAATCTTTTCTATGAATCATATTGATTCAGTGAAATCAATATGGAGTAAATAATTAATTTCAGGAAGTATATTTCACAGCGGATCGATACACAATAATATTAATAATGTTATTTTATTAATATTTAAAGAAAAAACGAATAAATCGTCCAGATTCCTATTTTTGTGAAGTGATATGTTCGCGGGATTCGAACCTAAGACCTACACGAACTATCTAACTACCGAATGACGAGTACACTACCCGCTAAACCAAACTAGCTACATGGGATTCATTTATGTCTCATCTATAATAGCTGCATCTGAGATAACAATCACAGGGATAACAGACGGAGAACTTAAGGGAACGGGGGTATTGAGGGTTTTTCTGACAGTTAAAACCGATTCCAAAATAAAGCCGATAATTTCGAAATTCAATACATCCGACTTAACATTCTCTTTAAGTAGTATAGAGTTTAATTTATAAGATTTTTTTTGTGGTTAATTGAGAATCTCAAATCCAACTACAACCAATAAAATTTGGATCCAAAAAGCCAGCTTGCCAAATCAAAACTTCGGACTATATGCATGAAAATTAGTACTCGGAGCTTTTAATCCTGACTGCCCGCAAGGCAATAAGACAGGACTTATGCATTTCGTCGGCTTGACGACAGTAATGAAAAAGAATGTGGAAAGAATGATAGAAATTTGAAAATAGCAAGAAGATATGTACGTGACACTTATGACCAGTGTGCGAATCATGAAAATCAATTCCGTGAATTGTTTCTGTAAAAACAAATGATTTTAAGTGGGACTTCAGAAGTTAATAAATAAAAATTATAACTTTATATTAATTGTCACTGAAGTTATTTTAAGGAGGTTCATAAGGTAGAGAGATGCTGAGTCAGAAGGGGACAGGCGCTATCGTGCCAAGGAACCTCGTTATTATACAGAGACAAATAATTACAGCACTTGCCAATTAATAAGAAGCTATGTACCGACGACAAATGAAACAATTGCTTTGTAATTCATGATGATATTGTTCTCTCGTTAACCTCAATTGTTATTTTTTCTTACTCTGTACAGAGGTGCACCTTGAAAGAATGTGATATTCTATTATGACAAAATGTATACCCAATACTATTATACTACACACTACAGTATACGTTTATTCTTTTATAATCAATACAAAAAAATCTTTTTGCAAAATAAAAAAATTGTAAAGAAAATAAAGATATTTTCCATATACAGTTAGTAAATTCTACAAAACTGACGTTGCCCACTGACGGACGTTTCCGTCTTCTCCTCCTTTTGTAAAGTATCTTAATCAGTGAGTTGATCATTGCAAGTATCTTCACAGATGTGTCAGACAGAAGATTAGAGTACTTCTTAATTAGTACGAAGCTGAGCTTGGAGCAAGCGAAACAGAAGCTAGACATGTACTACACGGTGAGGCGTCTTGTACCGGAGCTTTTCGCTGAAAGGGATCCAAGCGGCTCTGACGTTACTCAGTTACGAGAAACTTTGTACGTATATATTACATGTTCATGAATTCACGAGATATTATAATACTTATCACCTATATTCCTAACATCATATTTATTGATAATATTTCAATCGAAACGATACACTTATAATTAAGTAATTAAATATGAAGTAAAAACTATGGTTTCCTGAAAATAGTTAATTGCAACATAGGATTATAAAATTGGTTTACCGACGTAAAGTGCAAATATATTTCCGAAGGTTTGATAAAAATTAAACTTTTGTATTGTTTCAAAATAAGCACAACTCGATAGCATACGCAATCACACTTGAAGAAGAAACGCAAAAAAATAAATATCTTGAGCTTTTGAAACAGTAGTTTTTGCCAAGTTCATAATTCCCGTGCTTGACGTGCGGGGAAATTTAAGGATTCGACATCCACTGGTCTCTCGAAGCCTCACACCCGAAAGTGAGACTATAATACCTCACCAAATTCTATCGAACTACAGGAGAAAGAAAGTTTTGCCGTTGTAACTTTGCAAATAAGTGAAGAAGGTATCTGGCAAGGGTGACTTTATGTGGCTCGTACACGAGAGCGGTAGATTTTCGACTACCACGGGTGGTGGCGGAAGATCGAGTTTTTGAACTTGGAGTGTGGAACCTATGTAGAATTGAATGTAGTGTGTATATACACTTCTCGATTTTTATCATTGAAACTTTGAATGACAGACAATGGGTTTGCCTGCCGAAACTCACACCGGACAAGCACCGAGTGTCTATACTGAAATGTATTGATGGAGACGTTTCGAAATTTCAACCTTGGCCTTTTTTCAAGTAAGTTACGTGTACCGTGATAGTATATGAACATAACGCAATGCTGTTCACCACAGAGTTCGCATTTTTATATTTTGATCCTCATCTTGTCGCGCTGTCGGCTCACTAGAGCGATAAATAAAACGCACGTCGTGATTAATTTCAGGTACACTCTCATGGTCGGTGAGATACGCATTTCGGAGTGTCGTAGCCTTGGTGACATATATATCTACGACCTCGCGGGCATGCGACTGGGACATCTTGCGAAACTCACACCAACTATTCTGAAAAAATGCGAAGTTGCTGCCACGGTGAGTCAGCAATTAAATTAATTCAGGCAAAATTTAATATTTCTTCTTTGCAATATTGCATTTTTATCATATTTTTAAATTAGTTTATTAAATGTCAGTTAATAGAGATTTATTCGGGTGCATCTCCTCAAACAATACTAAATTATATCAAAGCAGGGCTTTATCGAATTTTCAAGATTTACTTAATTCACGACTGGGCAGAAGATAACCCGAGAAAATAAACTAAGTGGTTCAATATGCGATTGAGTGCACGACGTCAGCTTTCTCAACAGATGAAGCATGAAAGAGCTAAACTTTTGTTTTAGAAAGCTTACGGAGCGAGAATAAAAGGACTTCATTTCGTAAACGCACCGGTTTTTATCGATAGAATTGTCTCATTGGTGAAATCTGCCATCAAACCGAAACTCGCAGCCAGAGTAAGTAAAAGTAGTGTTCCCTCTAATGTGTTCCTCTACCTCTTAATCAAATCCATACAATTTTAGTTATACGTTTGTGTCGTTACAGATACATGTTCATTCGTCAAAATTCGATTCCATCTATGAATACGTGCCGAGATCAATCCTGCCTCTTGACTATGGCGGTGATCAACCTTCCATGAATCATTTGTCTGGTAAACATAAATATTTAAAAAATTTTATAATAGTTGTTACGATTATTATTATCGTCTGACACATACAGAAATCTGGAGGCAGAAGTTCGATGAGTGGAGAGATTGGTTCTTGGCTCAGCAGAATATAAACGTCGTCGAAAACCTTCGCCCTGGATCAAGTGTGGACATTGACGAATTATTTGGATTTTCGGGGTCTTTTCGAAAACTCGAAGTTGACTAAAAAACATAACACCGTAGACTTTGTATGGTATCAAAACTGTTTATACGTTACTCAATTATGCATATGTTACATTGTATTGTAGTTGATTGACAGTTAATGTAAATAATGTAGACGGACACACCAAGGAAGAAAATATTTGATGCAAAATTCTTTATTAAGTTAATCGACGAATAGCATGTTACTTTATACTTTGATGGAAATGTAGAAATTGTTTTGCAATAAATGCCGAGTCACATTAATTAATTAATTCGAAGTTAAAATTCTTAAAGTCATCAATCTTTACCGACAAAAATAGTTTTTGAAGCCATATCTACATATTTAATGCAAAGTCACTTAAATTATTTCTACCACTACGTTAAAAAGCATAACCTCGGACCGAACAAAATTTAAAAAAAATATTTGCACTGGCTCTTAATGTATCAAATTGTCTTGTCGATAATCTTTTATCGATTTCACGACTTTGCGATCAAAGGTCTACCTTAACCATAAAATAAGAGTCCTCGAACAATAGCCTTTTGTGGAGTAGAGACATTATACCGTTGCGATATCGCTGAGATAAAATACGATTGACAACGAAGATACAGTGAAGCTCTTGATAGTATCGTGTCGATATAACGTCGATACAGAGACGAAGAACGGAGGGGACGAAACAAAGGCAGACAGTGAACGAGAAAATCGTCCGGTGGTCCCGGTGTAGAAAGCGAAAGGAAATTACGTGGACGAGTAAGAAGTGGTAGTGGAAGGAGTAGGTGTTGCCGTGTGGTCCCGGGGGAAGTGAGGACTGCGAGGTTGGAGGTGGGATAATAGGGATAATAAATGGCTGCGGTTCTCTCTTTGTAGCCGAGCACCCCCGTTTCACGATCCGTATGTGCTGCTACTGCCGTTACCACTCCTGCTGCCTAAAGCTCCCGCTCACCCGTAGCAAACGAAGAGGCAGGCAGCGAAGGTCTGCTTTGTGTGTAGCACTTGTACATACATAAGGCACACGACACGAGGGTTTCCTCTCACGTTCCAATGTCGTCGACCGAACGTTCCGCAAAATTGGACGGCAACCAGAGAAGATCGAAGAGCTTTGTAGATCTGGCGGTATTCCCGATCACATTTCCAACAGGGACATAGCATATATGCGACACTTGCCACAAACCCATGTACTGTACACAAAATATTTTTTAATAAACATAAATTATAAGTTTAATTTAATGTTAGTGGAATCAACTTGAAGCCAACCGTATTATGTGCTAGAAATCAATTCTAGTCGACTTCAGAGAGGATCAACCGCACCTTAAGAATCAACAATCGTAACGTTGTCCTATGCGGTCTATCTCGATGATTGTCGAGGTTTAACCACATGTATGTGGTTTATCGGAATGGTCCGCATTTAGTCTAACACATACCATATGTTCACATGCACGTGTACACTTAAGTACACGCTCTTATATACACATGCACACAAATGATATAATCTTCTTATGCGGAACGTGGACACCTTCCCATTAAAGGAACGACAACACGAGAACGATCAGTACCTGTCTTGTAAATCAATAATCGAGGAATAAATCGCCTCAAGACGGATTAGAAACGATTTCGCCTTAATCATGCTTACAGCTGAATTCTACTGAATTATCGGGGCAGAGGAATCTAATCTAACTGATTTAATTAAACAAGGATGCAAAGTAGACCCTTCCTCATTATTTTCCACCCTTTACAAAGCAACATTCTGCTAGTAATGATATAATCGAAAATCTAATAAAATTTGAATGATCAAGAAATTCCAAAATAGAAAGAGCTCTAAGATCTTATTACTTTAATAAATTTTAATGAAAATTGTAGCTAGTGATGACAGGTTAATGCATAACTGATGTGATAAATTAAATCGATGGTTCAAGTGATACATAAATTTCAGAACTTTTATAGCAATCTTGAATTAAAAAGTTAAATATTTGATAAAAAATTTGATCAAAATTCCCATCAAACATCCATCAACCTTCTTTCATATATATATAAAGTTTTAGCCCGATTCCTTAAACTTTAGAAAATTTATAGCTTGACAATTCAATACTCGTCAAATTCCGAACGCTTTTACCGACCTTATCTGAACTCAATATCAAGCAGCACCGAGTGGCACTTCAACTCTGTTAAAAAAATCAGTTAAATCTATGGTAGTTACAGAAATTACAATAATGATACTTATTTATCAAAAATTGAAATTCTATAAAATCTTTACAGGCTCAAATTCAATATCATCCGTCCCTCAACATAACTTCATCTGTAAAGAATTATTTTGCCAGATATTAAAAAATTGGGTACAGCCAGAGCGTTTAGAGACATTTTTCGAAAACTTTTAAATGTCATAAAATCTAAACCACTGTATGAATTATTACAAAAAAATATAATAAATAATGAGGTCATGCTTCATTACTTGTTAGTAACATTTGAGCGCATTTGACGTTCGAATTTTGCAACGTGTTTTCTGGACGTTTTTGCACATTTTGAACAGGTTGACATAAAAATCATTTGTTTAAAATGAAATGTTTACCATTACATAGGTTTCTTCATGAGGAACCAACATTGCCTGAATTATTATCGAGCGCGAATGGTCTAGTGCCGTGCTATGCCTGTGGTGGCAAAACAAAGTTGTAGATTCATCGCGTGATCAGATACCGAAGCAGAGATATTTTGAAACTCTGCACAAGTTCTTGTTTGGTTTTTTGACCAAGCGTTGGTAAAGAATCAAGAATAAGAAAAATGATTGCTTTGAACCATTTTAGCGCGATTGAGGCGATGTATGTAACACAACATAATTCGTGTATGCTGTAAAATAAAAAAAGTAAATAACGGTCCTGTTAGATACTGTGTACGACAATTATTATTCATTGTTATTCATAAATTTATTTTGTTAAGTACTGCATAGCTTGTGCGAGTAACAAACTAATCTTTGGCTATTATTTACTGTGTTTTTAAGGAATAAAATATTTATTTATTTATTCCAATTTACGCATTTAGAATGGTTTCGCTAGAGTAAGCACGAATAACCACTAAATTCGAGGTAAACTGCACAACTAAAAAAAGCAGTTTGATCGCATATAACAATGTTACCACAAATGTTGTTCGAGTTTAGTAAAAGTTGAATACACAATGAACAAAGTATGATTTGTTTTCAAGCAAATAAAAGTTTGGTAGAGTCCAAACTGTAAGATCTCAGATTGTATTAAGTTAATTCACAATTTTTTTTTTTTATGAAAAAAACACTTTGAATTTCTCTGATTCAATATTGACTTAATCCATCATTGTGAAATGAAATTTTGCTTTGGTTGTGATCGGACAATCCTATAAAATAATCTGTATGACTTGGTCATTATGTTTTCTATCTAAACGTTGCAATATCTTGAATGTACGGAGAATCATAGTATTTTGCAGTTTCGAGGGCAAGTCTCGAGCCCCGTTACTCGGGTGCGGTTCACACCTCAGGTAGATTAACGATAACTCTTCGAGCTTGTTCCTCGGCACGTTAGTCTCTCAGACTTACTCGCAGTCTCTTATCCGGCGCCAGGTTGTACTTCTCGAGAGGTCCAAGTTCTCGCTCAAGGCTCAAGTCGTCCTTTAGACTTCGAACGCTCGGCTGGCGCGGCGTGGGTCGACTATACAGCGTTCGTGAAGTCTCTCTAAATGGAAATTTGCAGTAGCAAAGTTTCTCCTCGCGCGGCGTACTATCGTCTCTCCGTCGCTCTTACTCACTTTTGCAACTTGTTCTCCGTGCGCGACTATAGTAGTATCGTGTGGACTCGAAGAGCAACGAGAACTACAGAATAAAATACGAAACCTCCACCTTTCCGTCTGCATATTATCTCGTTCTTTCTTTCTCAACTTAAAAGACATTTATACATATATATATTTAAATCTATAGTACATATATATCTACTATAGATTTAATTCAGTGTCTCAATCCAAATGATAATTCGTTTTAATGAAATAGGAGACGAGAATCTTTGCATTATTTAAAACCTTTTTGCTCGCCACCATTGAAATTAGATTACAATAATCATCGTTGGATCATCCTATTCCCTTTCCGTACCTCAACCTTTATTTTTACATGGATGGCTTTAATGCCTCGTGTCCAATGCAACAATTTCGCTCGAATGTCTATAATCAACCGACATAGATGTACTAGACGCGTAAAGAGTATGCACACGTATGATTATGATTAAACCGAGTGGAACTAGAGGTATTGTTGGTTTGCCACTCCCACAAACGCTAATATACAAGCTCATCTTAAATGTCAACGGGATCATCCAAAAATTTTCTTAGATCCGTGTCACGATGCCGACGCTGCAGCAGGAGCAGAGTCTGAAACAGCAAGTGCGAGCCTTCGGGAAACGCTTCCCAGCGTAACAGTCCCATGGGATAAGAAAGGAATCTATTATACGGTCCGCTATCACGTTGCGATAGAATATTCCTGTCGTCGGTCCTCCACGGCCCTTTGCTTTCCTATACTCTCTCTTCCTCTCAACTCCCTTTTCTCCGTTGCTTCTACATACCGAAATTCACTTACCGAAATATCCGAGACCGCTTGCAACCAGCAAGAAAAATCCTGGAAAAGCAGCATACGTGAATGAATAATGGATGCTCTGTTTTCACGACGTACAGAAAGTGAGGGCTGTGCCTGTAGCACAGATATATAGGTAATGGATGATGCAGGATGATATAATGGGACGAGAACTTAGAGAAAGAAAATATTAAAGGATGCCTACTGACGCTGCGCTGCCAATTTCCAACATTCGTTGGGTATTAATTTTACATACTGTTATGAACTAATCAAATATATCCAAGATCTCCCTTCCCCTCTTATTTTCACCTGTTTCCAGCACCTCGTGTTCACCTTTTCACATAATGCAAAAAGTTATTTTTCATGCCCTGCTACGTTATCAATTTCTTTAAATCCGCTTAGAAGGCTCTATGTCTCTATGTCCGGCATAAAAAAAATTGATAGTGCTCCTTTGTCAATGCATTTTTCATAGCAATTATGATACCGAGATTGTCGTCTTTTTTATAATTTACCCGATATTACCATCTTCCTGAACGATCCAAGTTTAATGGAACGTCGCAATAGGCTTTCCGTTAGCAATTGTGAAATACAATGAGAAAGGGAAAATGAATGCTCGACATGAAGCATATAATACGCTTTGATTTAATTTCCTCGTCATGTTTTTATTCTACTTCTATTGTCGTTTTTTTTTCTTAATGGTATTATGAATGCCCGCCATTTTTCAACGTTCTCTTTGTTAGTATGTCGGGCAACCCGGAGCTATCTAGATTGGAAACAAACATCCACCCTGCGTATTCCAATTGTGTATCGTTAACAGAAGAAATTAAAGTTTTATATATTTCGTATATACTCAGGTTGAGTACGGCTCAGGAACTAATCTCCCTGGGAATCTATCATTAGATCTCCCCTTTTCCTAACATTCACACCTCCCGTGAAACTATTATTGAACCCCCTGTCGCTTGGCCTGATAGAGGGAGCTCCAAGAAGAACAGAATAATTCGGGGCTGGTCGGAGTTACGGGGACAGAGGGGGGTGATCTCAGAATAATCAAGACCTGAGGAACAGGTCTCCTTGGGGAACTGGCATTGTGTTTATGAGTATGTGTACGCGTCTCTGTGTCAGTACTGTTAGGGTATATTCTCTACATTACATATCCTCTACATTGCGGCGATGGCGGCGGCGAGAAATTATTATAATATAAAGAGATATGTATCTAAGGTTAAGAAACTCTTAACTTTACCTACAGAATAAACAATTTGTCTCAAATTTATGTTTCACAAATTTGAGGATATGGCGCCGCATCTCGGCGTGCCTAGCATTCGCAAGTATACTTCGATGAATGTACATGTACGCTTATGATTGTCGAAAAATATAGAAAAATTGTCATAACAAGATGCTTGCATATGTGAACGGACAAGGTATAAGAGATTCTTCTAGGTACGAAGGAAAATCGAATTTAAAATTCCTGAAACACTTGGATACCGAGATATATAACAGTCGATCGGCCAGGTATTCGTCACAAATAGTTTACGTAAGGATTCCAAAAGGTATATCAGTAGTTTTATGTGTTCCATGGATGTACGAGAGATCGCATTATCGATCGGTCGTTTCAACGTGTCTCTCAACTTCGTCTTGCCAAGGGCGTGAAGCCCTCTTATTCTTTCCATCCTTGCTTCTAGTAGAAGTTCCGCCGAGCTCGATCTCACTCCAAGCTTTCAGAATGCAATTTTAAACTCGACTTCCGCAAATCGCTCGTAAATTTTACGACTGCCATCACGTTCTCGACGACGTCCTCGTACCCGCGTCACCACGTCGCTATACGTTTAGTTCTTACACGCACTTATGAGGTGCTGCTCTACAAAGGTGCAAGCTCGCGAATACCATGCAATTATCTACCTGTAAGCTTACTTCCTTCACTCCTCATATATTATTTAACTTTGTAACTGATGTAATTAATTTTTCGCATTTGATATAAGAGTTGCCCTCATCGTTTAAAAAAGTAACCAAGTTATACCAATGCTGTGTAATGTGAATTTATAATCGTTTTTGGGATTATGTTACCACAACCTACCTTCGTAGCTAATACCTTTCCGTAGATATAAAAATGTATCAATTCTTCAAAGTTAAATTAAATTTAATGCATTGCGAAACTCAAGTTAAATATATGTTGCCAGAAAATGCTAAATGCAACCAACTGGCCCTCTCTCTATCCTATTATCTCAAAGTTCAATTGCTTTTATGGCATAAAAGACATTTTTGTAAACACACACTTGCATTTTAAATTGTTATAATCTGCTAATTTCCTGTGTAAATGATTTTTCTGTTAGTATTAAAACTCTTTTCTAGTCAATAACTGTACATTCACACACTCGCGTTTTAAATTGTTACAATCTGCTAATCTCCTACGAAAAAGCTCTTTCTGTTACTTTTATAACCCCTTTCTAGTCAATAACTACGTGTCCGCCTTTTACCGATCTCACCTTTACGACTGAATGGTCTTAAGAATAAAGGCGTTCTTTACACAGTTATAGTGGAAGAACCCGTAGTGAATGAGTCCTTTACGTTCCAACCAGGTCTGTATCGAAAATGTAATTTGCCATCCTGAGTCGGGTAGAGGTGCATCGCTCGTAAGATCCAATCCTAAGTATCCAAATAGAAGCCAGGTAAATCCCATTTCCAGCCAAGTAATAGAGCTACGTAAAACGAAACGAAGAAGGGCCGATGCCGGCTGAGAACAGTATCAACGGGTATTTGATCCTCACTGAATTCACCGAGATCTCTAGTCTCTGTTCGTTGGTATTTTGCCAAAACGTAGATACGTGCGAGACTTCTCAAACCAGACTTTTCTTACTTAAGTTGTGAGGCTACCGGGTTACGTGCACTTGTGATTTATCGCGCATTGCCAAATAATCAGAGGATTGAGGGAAAGAAATATTTATAAAAATGCTGCGGATGTTTACCGTGATCAACAGCGGAAACGTAAACAGTCGCGCTCACACCATTTCTCCATAGTTCATCTAGAAACTAGCGAGTCGGAAACCTGACACGGAGAATTGAAAAATTATGATATAACGTCTTCAGAGCTATTTCTGCGACGATAACTTCAGTTTCTCGTCGTAAAAAAATTAATATCGTCAGAAAGGTTATTTTATTTTTCCACTAAATAAATGAAGGAGCAACGTGGGACATCGAACAACGGGAGTTACCTTTGTTACAATATTATTCATTCAGAAAGAATAAAGGAGGTATTGGACAAAATGTATCGATTCAAAAAGAAATGACATGATCGCTTTCTCCTATGGATTTCAATTTGTTTGGAATACGCATCACAAGGTATTCATGTTTATCATTTCCTCCATTTGTTATACCGTGAACGTATTTTTTTTAAAAAAGCGAATTTTTCGTTAGGTGTCTCTGATTTAACGGGTCTTTCAGTTTGATGACCAAATGCAGTTGAAATGGTCATTCGCGAACGTATTTCCGTCCATTTTGACTGGTTACTGCGCACGAATACGCGCCATCATTGCCAAGGGTAACGTTGACTCGTGCTTCAGGTGCGAGAAGTGCTGGAAAAGAATTCCATTGCTCAGAATCTTGCATGGATACAGGGGCGCGAAAGATAATTCAGTTTTACGATCAACGGCTACATATCTATATATACATTATTTATACTACATAGAAGTGGTTTGTGTCGGGTGCGTAACTGCCGAACCGAATCCAGGCGGAAGCCATCGCTATTTATTACTATTGACGTAGTTGTTGCTTTTCCTGTGAGATTTTTCCAGTGGTATAGCTCACTCGTTCATGTGTACACATCGTATACGCCGCATGATGTACTATATTCTGTATACACATGCACGTAACGAAGTGCGGCCGCGATCTGCGCAACCGGCTACGATGCCGACAGCTTAAAGCTGGATTATTTATTGCTCAAGTTTTTCTACCCGACTTATGTTGGCTTGCCGCGAGACCGACGAGGACGCCCGCGGCACTGCCATAGCAAACAATAAAGCACAACATGAAAGTCACAGAGTCGGCAAAGTCAGTGAGAAACCCGCAACAACGCCAGGGAGAAAAAAAAACAAACAAATATTAAACGAAAAAGTTAAAGTCGACCGAAAAGCACAACCTGAATTCAGAAACAATTGTGTAATTTGTTATTTATGAAGGTTACGTATCTTTGTCGCTCGATAATTTTTCACGGGTGCGAAGTCGTGGTCGGGTTCTCTATTGCCCTAAGACGAGACTTCTTGTAAACAGCACGTTCCGTCTATTGAGACTTTCACCTCTTGTCCATCATGGCTTTATCACAATTTATTTGTTCGGTTTTCATTTTGTTTTTCTGTGTACCCCATGTGCTACGAGGTTTAGCAGTGCCACCTACGGTGAGTTTCGGCACGACTAATAGGTCCTGTTCCTTTCGATATATAAAAAGTAATGTGAACTTTTATGTAAACGGTCATAAATTGTTTTTTTTTTTTTGCTATTTACCTCCACACTATCGCATTTTAGGTATCTACCCTGCTTAAAAAGTCCAATAGAATACGATAGAACAATAGAGCCAAAAACATGATGGCCTTTGCACGACAGGGTTTCGTACTTTTTACTCTATCGTGTTCCATCGGACTTTTTACAGTAGAATTGTGAGATGCAGTTCACTCCCTCGTTGGAGAAGGTACACTTTTCAACAATCATGAAAAACTCTTATATTACACCGTATTTGTCCATAATAGAGATTGATAAAAGTGCAAGCATTATATAACGTATTTTTATACATTCTTAACTGCAAGACTTCCTGAATTACCATAGATTTACCATGGTATCTAAAAAATTGAGGTTATGTTACCGGGTATAGGTGACCCACCGACACCGGAAGAGAACAAAAGTTAAATTGCTTAAAATTAAAAGTTAATCGTAATTAATGCAAAAACTGTGCTATAAACCGCATTCTACTTTTAGTATGCTGTTCACTATAACATTCTTTTATCAACTGTATATTATAAAAATACTCAAGTAGGTAAATTTTACGCACTCTGTTTATTTGTGAGTTGACACCTTCTTCTTATAAGGCGAATGTAAATAATCGTCAACTTTGACCACAATTGTCTTTTAAACAATACGGTCAAGAAGAAAAATATTCTCACGATGAAAACGAAAAAATGTAGAATGAAGTAATGACGAATTTACTGGTAGCTTACCTTAAGTTTATACGGGATAAAAGTTGTTCCATTGATAGTTCAACAAGAAAATTACAGGATACACGACTTCTGGTGCCCTCTTACTGTAGAATATATTCAACTGGACGCGGCGTTTTGATACGACTGTGTGCGCTCATCACTATCGTATTTCGTAGCCCACCTGCTCTAAAGTCTACCATCTTATTACGCGGGAATTCGGTGGAGTATATTTTTAAGCCACGTGCGGCTGATACAATAATATCGTTGATCGTGTTTGGTATTCCAATGGCTAGGGAAACCTATGTAAACAAATCCGCGTTCATTCTTTGCTAATCGCTCTATATATCGGCGATCGATCATCTATCAACCAGCAGCGTGTGCTGTCTATGACGCAGCCGCTTGCTAGCAGTGTCCGAAAAATGGCCGCCTCGTCTGATTGTGGTGCGTTGTAATCCGCGTCTTAGATTCGAAGCTCGTGAACAAGTTCGTCATGAGTCGTGAATTCCGTCTTCATCGCTGACAAGATCTTCAAGGGATCATGGATTATCAGCCATTTATTTGTCCCTTCAACACCACAGTAAGTAAGAGTCCGCGTGTGTATATGGTGCCATTGTTACAACTCGCACCAGATCTTCCAAAATTTAAGTCACTCAACCGCCAAAAACAAAATGCGTGAAAAACTTGAACATTTACGTTAACACTCTCCTATAATTACAGTGTTGGAACACACTTAAGATATTCGAAGCCCGCAATGACAAGTACGTGCTGTTTATTAACTACACTTGTTGGACATTTATGTATCTATTGATTGTATCAATTTTATTGTGAAAAATTGACGGTTACAGTACTTTGCGAGTTAATATGGCGTTATGAAAATTGTAATAAACTAGCCAACTAATACAGTTGACATTTTTTTTCAGTTCAATTCATAACTTAATACGACTTTAGTTTATTATATGTATAGTGTCAATTTACTTTATTATATACAAAGTATCAATATACACATAAATCTCCATCAAGTTTGATTAATCACTAACATATACTTGAGAATAAGGGCTTAGGATGATGTTCTCAGTTTATTTTGTTACTTTTTGTAAGTATAGATAAGTTTTCTAGTCATTGTTTCTTCGGGAATTTTACTACCTTTTGCAAGATTTATATTAACTCAGCAAACCATGATTGGGCTAAAGAGGCGACATTTTCAGACTGTATATTATTTTTTTGCTTTTTCATAAAACAGGCTCTGTTTTCATGAAAATATTTTTCTAGAGACATTTTCATGTCAGAGTATTAAAAATGTTATTAGACGTTCAGAAAAGTGGTTTAGAAAGTGATGGTCTAGATCAGGGGTCTCCGAACTACAGCCCGAGGGCCACATTCGGCCCGCGGACAGATTTTGGACTATTTCACTTTTTACCACCGGCAACAATGATAATATGGTTTTGGCCCTCGGAACTTACTGGAGTAATCAGTATGGCCCTAAGGCTGGAAAGTTTGGAGACCCCTGGTCTAGATAAATGTATGGATGTGTCTGTGTGTGTGCCTTAAGCCCTTGATAAACTCAAACCTCTGTATCTCAAAAATACCGACCTATCAAGCTGAAAATTCTCCAATAAGTAAATCAGTGACTCACCGTTGTTAATCTTTGGTAATTTATTTAGTCGATATCGATAAAGAGGTTAGAATTTTGAAGTTTTCTACAGAAACGAATCGATATTCAGAGGTGCAAAATGTTCAGTTTTGTGAAAATCATTTCAAGACTTCGGATTGTATAACAATTAGAATTTTTTAATTTTTAACCGCTTCTATTTATGAAATATTTAACGAAAGGCGCTAAAACTTTACACGTACGTAATAACTTTTAGCGATATTGGGTGTTAAATGTCGACTCTTCACCTTGTCGCGCACCCGGGGCTCCGACGCGCGATAGCAGTCAGAGCGCGATATGTCCCCGAGAACGAAATGTCCCCACTCCACTGTGGCGGAACCTTTGGCAAGGACAGAAATGTGAAACGAATACGTATGAACTAGTATAACGAGTATAAAAATTATTCGAAGGGATAATGTCTCTGTAAATATTTTATATATCAAATAAAGAAAACCTATTCATTTCAAAATCTTTTTTAACATCAATTTACATAATTTAATATAATTTACTTTAAAAAAGTTTAACAAGCATTAATTGATGCTAAAGATTTTTCGTATAGAAATTTTTTGGAAAGTTTTTTTTTAATTATTTACAAAAATTAAAAAAATATTTTTTGCAAAGTTGCAATAAAAAAAATATTTGGATGAAAGAAAAAAACATTTGAAAGAAAAAAGGAAATTTGACTCGGAGTTAGTGGATTCGTAATTAGTTGTTGTAAATATGAAAACTGTGTTTATGTGCTTTTTGTTGGATATCAAATTGAATACAATGAATAGTGTGATAAACTGTACAAAACCTTCTTCGTTACAGATTTAAGAAACCTGAGTACTGAGTGTACAAATTTTTGTTGAAATGGAGTAAAAAATTATCAATCTAAAATATATTTTTCATATTTCAGGAAATATCGAATACTCTCGTTGTTTGCCTAGAAAAGTAAAACCCCCTTTTTTTACCTTCTCATCATATAGGTAATACGTAAAGAGTATCGCAGTTTAAAAAAAGTCAACTTTCAGATTCTTCTCTGAATATATGTTTTAAGTGTCTTTGAGTACAACGAAAAGCATTCATAGATTTCTATCTCTTTCAGTCAGTCTGAACAATCCAAAAACACAATAAATGCTGAAAGATACTACGGATCATGACCAGGCTTTGCATGTGTACTCTACGTACATACTCTAGTTTTGGTATTGCATTGTAATACAGTTTTAATAACAGTAAAGCGTTGTCCGCTGTTTGCTGTTCATTGTCACGTCCCTTTTTATTTCCTAAAATGAAATATGTATAAAATATTTTATTTAATTAATGTAAATAATGGTCAACGTTAAAGTTATAGGATGAGATAGAGTAATTTTCTGCTGACCTTCTCCGGTTTTTTAAAAATTCGAAAATGTTCTGAAGTACATTACGACAAATTTGTTGACTTACTTAATTTTACCATATGCGGCTGAAGCTAGCCGCGGCGGAGCTAGTTACCGCACCGCTGACCACCAGGGCCGAGCTCTACCGAGCAACGTGGAGCGTTCGCCTCGTAGCATTAGGCTCCTTATGTCTTTATTGAACTTAACGCCGATGTACATTAGCTAACTATTGTAGTAATACAATTCATAGGATACAGTATCCATTTATAAGAATTTTCGAGGAAACGAAAGTTTTTTATATATGCAAAAATGTGTTGACTGAAGCATCTATTAAGCGGACGTCGACGCATTTTTCTACATCATTAAAATGTGGCACGTACATAGATATAAGTATCCTGAATGCATAGAAATCAAAATTGGAAGGGAACGAGATCGTTAAACAATTTATAACTAATTGTTATAAGGCGCATCGGGTGTGTGAAAAACGTTTAGTTCAATACTATTTCGAAGCAATTTTCCAGGGCGATGTAATTTGGCAGATATTAAATTATGCTTCGAAGCTTTAATACTGTTCCTCGATTATTTGTGGAAGCGATGGCTCGATTTAACCACTGATTTTTAACCTTTTTATTAAACCATCGGTCTTTTCGTTCTTTTTCTTGAAAAATTGAAAGTTCATAAGTATAATGAAAACATTTTTACAACTGTTCGTTTAATGAAAGTTGGTATATTTATGAGACCTTCGTCCATTAAACTGCTTGAACTTCAACAACATAAACACATATTTGTAATTATGCAAAATAATTTTGAAATGTTAATATTTAATATCAATATACAATAATCATCACAAAAAACAACGGTGTTCATCGTATACCCTAGGCGAATATGGGGCTGTCGTTGTTCTAATACACATTATAGAACACATTCGGATATGCATCTTTTATTTGTTTACGTCCGTAATCTTGAGATGCGCTCGTGTGCTTTTCTCTTTCGCACTCGCATAGTTTTGGTATAGTTGCTGCGCCGTGTAACCGATTCTCTCTCGCTACGAGGATGCGCATGAAGCTTTTTAGGTTTATCGTGCCAAACGCTTCTTCCCTACACGAAGCTAGAAGGAACTGACAGATATTACGGATATACGTTTGGAATCGGTGCAACGCTATGATATAAGGCTTATGAGATTTTTTAAAATGTGTTTTCTTTTACACTTTTTTTATTTAAGAAGTTATTATACACGTTTTGAGACGACGATATACAGGGTGACCGATTTATCTGAAGACATTGAAATATTTCGAAAACTACGCATCGGATCAAAAAAAGTTCTGTATAAAATTTATTCGCCTGGAAGAGGGTCATCCAATGATACCAAAGTCGACCCCTCACCCCCATCCCTGGGGTGGGGTGGGGGCAACTTTGAAATCGTTAATGAGAACCCCCATTTTTTACTGCAGATTCGGATTCCCCATAAAAAATACGTAACTTTTATCTGAAACATTTTATTTCGATTCGTGATAGATGGCGCTGGAATCGCGAGAATCCTGATTTTTGCGAATATCTCGAGAAATTACACATCGGATCGAAAAAAGAAAAAACACATGTTCATTAAACCTCAGTGAAGAAAACGATAGAAAATGGATGAACCGAATAGTCTTGGATGTATCCGGGATACCATTTTCCTTGCCAATATTTCTCGTGGTTTTCAATCGATTTCAATGTGAACTTAATGAGATCCCGATCCAAATCGAAACGTGAATTATTCTCGCTTGATATTTTTTGCAAAATCGTAGAACTTAACGCGTGATTTAAATAACGTTTTAACTGGCCTTCGTCAACAGCATCTAATATCTCCAGCTTTTTCTTACTCGAACTGCAACTCTTGAGTTCTTCAGCTACCCTTTCCCGACTAACCCCTTTGACAAATCGACTGTGCTGTTCTTGTGGTAGATGTGAAATGTCTTTTTCACGAAACACTAACATAGTAGTTGGTTTAAATGGCGAGCATATAGGTTCTTTCACGTTGAGCTGAAATGTAGTGCATGTCGAGAATTTGCATTTTACATCGGCGTTAAAATAGAACTCCGCATTCTTGGTATTGCTGTTGTGACATTTATGTCTACGAACTGAAATAATGCATCGATTCTAACCGTATATCCGAAATATCTGTCAGTTCCTTCCAGCTTCGTGTGGGGAAGAAGTGTTTGGCACGATAAACCTAAAAAGTCTTTAAGCGCTTCGTCGTTAGCGAGAGTGAGTGGGTTACGCGGCGCAGAAAACTCTATAAAAACTATGTGAGTGCGAGAGAGATGCACACGACTGCATCTTAAGATTACTGACGTAAACAAATAAAAGATGCATATCCGAATGTGTTATATAATGTGTATTAGAACAACGACAGCCCTATACTCGTCTAGGGTATACGATAAACACCGATATTTTTGTGATGATTATTGTATATTAATATTAATTATTAACATTTTTTAATTATTCTACGCAATTACAAATATGTGTTTATGTTGTTAAAGTTCAAGCAGTTTGATGGACGAAGGTCTCATAAATATACCAACTTTCATTAAGCGAACAGTTGTAAAAATGTTTTCATTATACTTATGAACTTTCAATTTTTCAAGAAAAAGAACGAAAAGACCGATGGTTTAATAACAAGGTTAAAAATCAGTGGTTAAATCGAGCCATCGCTCCTACAAATAATCGAGGAACAGTATTAAAGCTTTGGAGCATTATTTGATATCTGCCAAATTACAACGCCCTGGAAAATTGCCTCGAAATAATATTGAACTAAACGTTTTTCACACAGCCGATCCTTATAACAATTAGTTATAAATTGTTTAACGATCTCGTCCCCTTCTAATTTTGATTCCTATGCATTCAGGATACTTATATCTATGTATGTGCCACATTTTAATGATGTAGAAAAATGCGACACATTTTTGCATATATAAAAAACTTTCACCATAGTTTCCTCGAAAATTCTTATACATGGACACTGTATCCTATAAATTGTATTACTACAAAGGTTAGCTAATGTACATCGGCGTTAAGTTCGATAAAGACATAAGGAGCCCAATGCTATAATGGTGGATGGTCCACGTTGCTTGGTAGAGCCTCGGCCCTGGCGTCAGTGGTGCGGCTACTAGCCGCCGCGGCTAGCTTCGGCCTCATCCGTTTGGCAAACTTAAAAAAAAATTTTTTAATATATTCTTATTTTTGTCTTGATTTACTTGAATTTTTTAAACGTAAGTAAATCCTCCTTGAGCGCTCACGAGAAAATAAACATTGAAAAAGTTACGCGCACCATCCCGCTATTTGCTCGCAAGCCACGAGCGGTTCTCGCTGGATATCTGCCGTTCGAGAGTCGTGGCACGTTCAACCACCATCATAATTTATTATCTCAACCGCTGTTGGAGATTAACAATTCTATTATCATTTGAATTTATGAGGAAGAATCAATCGACAAGACTATTATTTATTCGGTATTTATTACATTTTAAGATAAGTGCGTACCATCGTAAAATTTGGTGTAAAAGTACAAACGACAATGAAGCCGTATGTAACTATTGATAAAAGAATCTCCGTAGCAGAGAACACTCTACATTTTGCTTGAGCGTTGGAGATTGGCTGAAAAAAATGATATTTTTGGCACCGGAAAATGTTCGAATCTGTGCGGACCATTTCTCGAAAAGAACTTATTCTTGAGTTTGTTCAATAACAGTACAATAAATATAATACATTCTTTTCAAAGATTCTTTCGATCACTTGTATATTGTATCAGGAACGTTCCTGATTTGATGTTCGTATGATCTTGTAGGCGTGCAGCAAGTCGCTTAACCGTCCCATCGCCTCCATCATATGGAGGATTTCCGTACGATGTGGCAAAGATGGGATATTTAATGGTATATTCAGTAGCAATATTAATATCTGTATGATGAATTGAATTTGCTTATTTTCTTGGATCCAGAATTTGCCCCAATCATTTTTATTGGTGAGCAATAAACTCGTATAAGGCACGTCATTTGTTAGCTGGTCGGTACAATTTCACTAACGATATAACATTCTTAATTGGACAATATCCATTATGAATGCAGCTTTTTCTCTATCATATGACGTAATACCATGTAGTTGTTTAATACTATTGATATGTATGGTCTACAATTGATTTACTTCAACTTGAATAATACAATCGTAATATACGAAGTCTCCGCCATTTGTACTCTAAACGCCAAATTTTTTGATGGTGTGTATATCTCTTTAAGAGTCATACTACTGTGAAACGTTGAAAAATTGTAATTTTTAGGAATTTTTTCTTTTAGTTAATCAATCGGCCAGATTTTTAATGAGTATAAGTGTTATTAATCTCCGGATCACAATTATTTTGATTAATAAACAATTAATAAAATGGCGTAGATTCAAATTTCCAATTCCAGAATTTGGTATATTTTAAAATCATTTTGCACGTTAAAAATTACGAAATTCTTAATCAAAAAAAAATTTCTTGATCCCTGCGATAGTCATTGATATGCGGAATAAAGTGTCGAAATGACAGATTTTGTACTGTAGACTGATCGCTTTAGTGATCGTTTCTGCTGGTAGCCAGTCGTGTACTCCGCGGGGGTGGAGCCGAGTTTCGGTATCCGTGGTCTGCCGCCGTAGCCGTGAATGAGCCGAACCTACTTATCGTGTTCATTCTGATAGCGGCTGTCGTTATAATGGTTAGATTTTTTTTCTTCCTGAAGTCCTATTCTACACGCGAACTCAGTTCTATCTTCATTGATTGAAGTTTTTCTGTTGTTCATACTTCGTTTGACACTGCTAATGAACTAAAAGACAAGGGTCCTCTATAAAAATATTATTCACTGTATAAAGCATGTTAGTCCTTATCCATCTATATAAAACGCGAATAATTATATACAGTAGTGTACCCATTATTCACTTATACTCGGATAACCAGTCACCCTACGACCTCTCCAACATACCTCCCCTTTTTCAGTGCAGCAAGAAGGTTTTTGAACCTATTCATTTGTTTGTTAGGAAGTAACTGGCCGATTAATGTGTACAATTTAACGTAAATATTCATGGTAATGAAAAATCTCAAAAGTTAAAACTTTTGTAAGAAAACTGAACTAGCGAGTCACCCGAAAATACAGTTCCAGGGTCAGAGTATTATCTTTAATATATCGATGGTCCTGATAACCATTGTTTCAAGTAATATCCATTGTCTTAGAATCAATTGTCCTAAGTAATAAACTAATAATTTATGATAACTTGTCTTCATGCTTGTTATGATCAAAATTGAACATGGATCTTCTTCATTATGTGAAATCAAAACGAGTATTTCGACCAACATTTAATGCTGCATTTTTTATGTTGAGCGAGCTAGCAACATCTCACCATTGGTGAGATACCGAGTACATGTTAATCTTAAATCAGTTGAAAGGCTCTGCAAACTCTAAAGACAGAAGAAAACAATAACGGAACTCAACATCTTGTCGCACTGAAATTGCATGAAATAAAAATAAGTTTTTAACATTTTTAAGAACTCGAGTCAACATTGTTAAAAACTATAGTAAAGTAAAAAAAATTTTTAAAGTTATCATTTATTTAAATAAATTGAAAGAGAACGAAGTAATTTTTGAAGTCATTTCAGTTATATCATTTTTGAACAATTATCATTCATTATTAGTCGTCACTAGAGTCTGGAGACGTCTCCTAAACATCATAATAGTCTTTTTTATATACGGAAAAAGGACTTATTGTTAGTGAGCACTACCAAGCGCTTGGTTAAATACGCGCCGGGCGATTATTTGGTTAGACCAACTATTGTATTGGTTATCGCGACGAAGTACTTGGTTTTGTTACAGAGTACACGAATGACACGCCTCACGCTAATTGAAAAGAATATTTGCTAATGCGGAAGAACACGTGAAGACAGCAATTCAAATAATTGCTTAACTAAAATGATATCAGAATTTATTTCATTCTTTTTATATTTATTATTATAAATGAAAACTGTTTGAAATCAAAGTTTTAAAAAATATTTTTTTGTACAGTCAGAAGCTTAAAAAATGTATTTTTTTGTGATAAAAGACGATACTGGTGATCTGTACAATTGTGATACGCAGTTCACCATTCTTCTCTTTTATCCGAAATTTCAATGTGGCAGAGTAATTTACATTGCAGCATTTGTTACCGCCCGAGGGTTTCAAGCGATGTAATACACCCTTGCTACGCCTATCCCGAGTCCAGTAACTGGACGTTTCTGGACAAAAGCAAGTCAGGTTCAACTGTGGAACGGATGAGCGAAGACATATCTAATTTGCTTTTGTCCAGCAGCCTTCAGCACCCGTGAAAAATAGAATTCTATTTGTTAATACAGTTTTTGTTTCATTTCCGCAGTACCCAAAGCTTCCTTTATGAGGCAGCCGACATTAAGCGACGTACTATTTCATAGAGGGGACAGTGTGTACTGCATAGCAAAAAAATAGGGACGCAATTTACAAGGTTCTACTTTGTAACTTTTTTCGCAGGTAAATGGAATGTTAAACACAAAAGTTGTTTGATCCACCTGTGATTCTAGAGCTACAGGGCTCATTTTTTACAAGGATCAAGAACAAGAAATAGAGTTTAAAAACATGTACCCACCCTTATATTGACACTCAATGTTATAAACTAAAACAATATTATTTCAGAAATTAGATTGTAAAGAAAAATATGGACGGTAGTATTTTTTAATATTACGTACATTTTTCAAAAAAATTTTTCGTCAACATTGTATTATTTTTTCTTCACTCCACAGCTTAATAATAGTTATTACCCTCACAATAAACCACGCTGACAAAGAGCGTGATCAAACTATCTTAAGAGATCGATCGATCGATATCTATTTTTAAGTATAGCTAAAAATCGATTCAGCAACATCTAAAGAAGTTTTGCCAGCGAATCCTGCACGCAAGGCCCATTTTGAGGTCTATAGCCTTAGCGTTTCAAAAGTTGAAAACAAAAAATCGTTGACGCTCATTTTGACTCGACAAGTACTTCACTCAGATACGTTTTTTATTCCAAGGAAGAATTCGTGACGCTTCTGCACACATTTTCTGAACGCGGAACATTTTTTCTTTAGCTGTGTTTTCTGCACGTTTTAAACCATTTTGAGCATTTGAAATGAAAACATTTTTATGAAGGAGTAAAATTTCATTATTTCACGTAGCATTTTCTGAGAGTAATGTAAGTTAATGTTCCGACAGGCGCGATAAAATGTGCAATGCTGCTAAGCTGTATTTTCTATGAATTATCGGAGCACAGAGGTCGATCGTTTGACTATAAAAGAAAACTATGAAAAATGTACTCCGTCCAAGAAATAAAAAGAGGCCTTTGCAGCGATATCCTGACAGAGCACTAAACATATTGTGCCCGTATAAAAGTGAATGCAGCGCTAAGCGACATTACAGTGTTGTGTATGTATACATATAAGATATATAGTTGGAGATTGTATATACACTATACGCTGGCTGGCTCCCTTGAGGCCTTAACAAACAAAGAAAGGCATTAATGAAGTTTATTGGCTAATTTATATGAAGCTAAGTAGCCGATTTACCAGGGTAACTGATCCCTGCCTTTTTTTTTTGCTGCTTGCACCTAGTCGTTCCTTCTTGCCATCGAGATAGGGTACCTCGAATAGCCTGTTATCAATTCGCCGGTACCATCGTATAGCCGCGCATCCGAGAACACCCTACCTCGAAGTTTCAACGAGATTTACTCGCGGTAGACGATAAATGAAGGCGACAAAAGGTAAAGTTTCGCTCGCCACTCCGTCCGCATCTCTCAGCCATGCAGCATCTGTTTACTTGCTGAAAATAATAAATGTTGAGTACACTGTTCAACGAGATCAGATTTTACATCACTAGACCAAGGCGTTTGCGCTTGTAGGTTAGGTGCATCTATCTCAGCCAAAATAATGACTAGATACAATATGTCAAAGCATAAAATCAAATTATATTCTATCACAAATTAGATAGTTCTATGATAAAATACAAATGACACATGTAGCGAGAGTAGGTAGGTGCTACCAATTCTTACCGACCTGTAAGTAAAGTAAAGAAGAAAAGGAGAAGAAAGATAAGAAAAAGGTCAGCCAGAGTACATTCCTTCTCGTGAATACCCACAGGAAAGGTTTTCTTTGCCACAAGTGCAGTTCACGTTTTCGTATTCAAACCTTCTTGGCTTGCAATGGCTGCGGCGAGGTAGAGTGGCAGCGAAAACGCAAGATACAGAAACTCGGCCAGGCAGTGAGCTATGTTTCGAAAGAATGAGAAAAAGCGAGAGAGCAACTATAATTCGAATGTTGTAGGACAGTTCCTCGAATGTATAGAAGGACTCTGCTGGGTGATAGCACACATTGTGCCCGGGTCGCTATCCTACCGTCAACTCTATCTCCGCGAGCAGTCGATATAAAGGGTGATTTTTTAAGAGCTTGAGAACTTTTTTTTAAAAAAAAACGCATAAAATTTGCAAAATCTCATCGGTTCTTTATTTGAAACGTTAGATTGGTCCATGACATTTACTTTTTGAAGATAATTTCATTTAAATGTTGACCGCGGCTGCGTCTTAGGTGGTCCATTCGGAAAGTCCAATTTTGGGCAACTTTTTCGAGCATTTCGGCCGGAATAGCCCGAATTTCTTCGGAAATGTTGTCTTCCAAAACTGGAATAGTTGCTGGCTTATTTCTGTAGACTTTAGACTTGACGTAGCCCCACAAAAAATAGTCTAAAGGCGTCAAATCGCATGATCTTGGTGGCCAACTTACCGGGCCATTTCTTGAGATGAATTGTTCTCCGAAGTTTTCGCTCAAAATGGCCATAGAATCGCGAGCTGTGTGGCATGTAGCGCCATCTTGTTGAAACCACATGTCAACTAAGTTCAGTTCTTCCATTTTTGGCAACAAAAAGTTTGTTAGCATCGAACGATAGCGATCGCCATTCACCGTAACGTTGCGTCCAACAGCATCTTTGAAAAAATACGGTCCAATGATTCCACCAGCGTACAAACCACACCAAACAGTGCATTTTTCGGGATGCATGGGCAGTTCTTGAACGGCTTCTGGTTGCTCTTCACTCCAAATGCGGCAATTTTGCCTATTTACGTAGCCATTCAACCAGAAATGAGCCTCATCGCTGAACAAAATTTGTCGATAAAAAAGCGGATTTTCTGCCAACTTTTCTAGGGCCCATTCGCGGTCAACATTTAAATGAAATTATCTTCAAAAAGTAAATGTCATGGACCAATCTAACGTTTCAAATAAAGAACCGATGAGATTTTGCAAATTTTATGCGTTTTTTTTTAAAAAAAAGTTCTCAAGCTCTTAAAAAATCACCCTTTACAAACTGGGACTGAGAAATGCTTCGAATTCCGTCGTGCAACGAGCTGATCCCCTACGCCACAGCACGAATATCTGAATATGCAACGATCGAGAGGGAGCGTATACGGAAGGAATACTCACGCTGTATGCGAATCGCGAGACCTGTATAGTATGAGACATTGTGTGATGCGCCACAGCATAGCACAATGTCTCGTCTACTATACCCACTTGGACGATGAGAATGTGAACTCACACAAGCCATGGAACTTGTATCGACGCATGTTCCGCGATCTCCTTTACGCATGAAGCGACGGAGATAAAGCGATCGAATCAAAGGGCCACGTGCTATCTCGACTGTTCTGATGATACGAGAAATCAACATTAACGATTGTCAGCTATCACACGCATCAATGACTTCGATCCATATTACAGCATATATAGACCGCTGGATATTTTTTTTTGTAAATTGAATAGAATGGTGGCAGTTACTTCTATTATTGTAAATTACAGCGACGTTTTATATTATTACAGCTGTTGCACAAAGATTGCACTGTATTTTAAGTTTCGATTAACGTCAAGCATGCGTAAATTTATGACTATCCATTTCAATTTTTTGTTAATATTTCTATGTATGACGAGGAAAATTTACTAAAATTTCTAGTGCCTTGTTTCTTGAACTGCAGAGTTGGGGCCATTGGAGAGCTTTGATCAAGCCTTTATCTACACATTCTATTCCTGGTTTTGTAATATTCTGTATACAATTTTTTACCTTCAACATATTTTGCTAAATAATGAAGGTTCAAATAAAAAGAATGTGTTTTGCACCTTGTGGATTGAAGGAGTCTCAACTCTACTAATTAAGACTTTTGAACCACTCGAAAGTGCACAGTAATGAAATAGTTTCACGAGAAGAAGTAGTAAATCTATGATTTAACCGATTAAAGGACAATGGAAATGATAATTCGAGTAAGGCCCCATGGGAAGGTGAGGGAAATAGGCGAGGCTGAAGTAAGCTGGTGGCAGAGAAGAGATAGGGGAAAGCAAAATACGGTCGCGTACACGATAGGGTTGTGGCAAATATATATATATATATATATATATATATATATATATATATATCGACCGGAAGCGGTCGATCTGCTCTGCGGTTGCCCCTAGATATATATATATATATATATATATATAACCTAGATATATATATATATATATATATATATCTAGGGGCAACCGCAGAGCAGATCGACCGCTTCCGGTTTCGCGGATATATAATGCGAGGTGCGTACCAGCCGGAAAATGAACGTGGTCTTTCGCTCGAGCCCTGCCGCCGTTGCTCTCTTCCATTGCCTGATTGGAAAACTACAAATTGCTTCCTGTAGACGACGGATACTCACAGGCGGAACACGCGAATGATTTCCGTTGCTTCTTCTTCTTCTATCTCGTCGTTGAGAAATTAACGAAAGCCTCTGAGCACGTTTCAGATGGAAGATTCTGCAAAAAGAATGCAATCCCGTAGCCACTCGAGAAAGCACTTGAAAATTCAGTTTAATCAAGAGATGTGTGAGATCTCCAGAAAATGTTTCATGTTACGTTAGCATTGCAGCATTACTTTTACTTTCTTATCACATACGAACTATGTAAAGAAACAAAGTATTGCAAACCAAAACAGAAATCACCTCTGATTATAGGGCAAATACATGTTTTGAGTGTCTTAAAGTATAAATAAGCATTCATTCAGTTCTGTCCGTCTGTCTGTACAATCCGAAAACACAAGAACTAAGAGACTGCGACTCTTTATTGCATAGCAGCACTCCTTCTAATACTCTACCTAAAATAGTTTAAAATTTGGTGAAAATTAACATAAAAAAATATTTTTGTTTGCTGTATTTTTACTTTTATACATATAATTCAAATTGAGTGATTGATCAACAGTGTACTCATTCCAATATGCATCTGTCCATATGGGGCTATAATAATAACTAATTATTCAGCAGAGTTGGGAATATTAAGTAAAACGTTGTATACATTTTCCAAGAGCTGCGTATAATACATCATACACTTTTCACACAGACCCGTTCCTCGTTGCTCTCTAATAAGAAAAAGATATAAAACATTTAATGTAATTAATGTAAATAATGGTCAACGAAAAAGCTATACTGAATTTAATCACCAGATCTTTCAGATTTATATTTTTCGTTGACCTGAGAATAAACGCTCGTAAAACGATATAACAATAGTATTTCATACTCTCGGACAACCAAATATCGCATATTGTCGTTCACTCATAATTTTATCGTTCATTCAGTATTATTTATTGTCACTTGTGCTATAACTACGTATATCTTATGCTTATCGTGATATTATATCATCACGAGCATCATAGGTGACACTTATAGTAAAGTAAGCAGTTCGAGCTCGAGTTTGGCAGGATTTTCACTACAGGTAGTGATGCCACTAGATGAGACAAGACGAACGACTTTGTCAAATTCCGTTTTGTTTCGAAACGACGAGGAAAGATTTCGCCTCGTCTCGTCTCGAAAGATCTCGTAATGCTATCACAGAATTCACTGCTGTATTATCCTTATTTTCAAGTGATATATGAAAAAGTCATGATGAAGGTCAAGCATCCATCAGTGGATAAGGGTCGGGTTAGGTAAGCTTCTGCGATGCACGGGCTTTCAAGTGTGGCCAGCTGTATAGAGCGTCAATTTTGCGACACGATAGCAACTATTTGAAGTAATATAGCGTTGATTTTTACATCGATTTTACCATTTGATATCGATTAAATGTTTTTTTTTTTTTTTTCGTATTTTATAGTCAGGTCATTTATATAAATCGAAATTCGTTGCATAAATGCGCGCCGCTTTGGTGTGCATCGGGCTTAATGTGGCAACAGCGCCGCGTAAAATATTTTTCTTGATTTCCAGCAGTTGAGTGATGTGCGCGTGATATCATGTGTTTACAGCTGGTATTTCTCGCATAGTTTTCAATTATTCACTCGATATCGGAATAAAATACACAGGAAATCATGCACACAAAACTCGCAGGTTCAATGGGATATTAGTCATTGTAACAGTACACTTCCTCTTAGAAGAAACTTAGTTTTCCACTGACCATACGAATGAGGAAGCAGCGTGCAAAGTTCTACAGGGTGCGCCATATTTTATGTCGGTATGTAAACATTGAATAACTTTGACACTTATCAACCGATTGACTTGAAAATACATGTTTTTGAAACGTCAATTCAGTACAATTTTAACCATGAATCGCTTCACACCGAAACAACGCGCCAGTGACGCTGTACATTGAAAATAGTCGTTCAGTTGTGTTAACTCAACGTGCATATCGTCGAAAATATCGTGGCCAACAAGCACCGTCTGACAACATTATTCGTCGTTTGGTGTCGAATTTTGTTGAGCATGGGACAGTGACAGATCGTCCACGTGCCGTTCATCAACGCCCAAGACGTTCCAATGAACAGGTTGAAGCGGCAAGAGAGACTGTTGCCGAGAACCCACATGTGTCGTGTCGTCACCGCGCTCAGCATTTTGGCGTCAGTGGAACCACTTGGCGGCGCATTTTGAAGGATGATTTGCATTTGTTTCCGTATAAAGTGCAATTGATTCAAAGAATATTGCCGACAGACCGTCCACGTCGCTTGGAATATGGCCAAACAGTCGCTCAAATGGTTGACACTGAACAACACTTAACAAGCAAAACTGCCGCATTTGGGGAACGGAGAATCCACACGTGATCCATGAAACACCATTGCATGACCAAAAAGTGACTGTTTGGGCCGGCGTTTGCGCCAAAACCATCATTAGGCCATTTTTCTTCAGAGTAGGTGAAACAGTCGATGGGAATCGATATCGGTGGATGTTGGCTCATTATGTCTACCCACAAATGTGTGAAAAAGGTCTGAACGGTTCAAATCGGTTCAAATTAAACAATGCAATTTCTGCAACGAAAATTCCCTGGACGTGTGATGTCAAAAAATGGCGACATTGACTGGCCAGACAGATCTCCAGATTTTACCCCTCCGGACTTCTTTTTGTCGGGCTATTTGAAAAGCAAAGTGTACGACAACAAGCTTCAGACCATTGACAAGCTCAAGGCAAACATTCGTGCCGAAATCATCGCTATATCGCCCGAGATGCTCGCAAAAGTGATGGAAAACGCAGCAAAAAGGGCACATTTTGCTTTGGCCAATAAAGGCGGCTACTTGATTGATGTTGTATTCAAAAACTAGTCCAAATAAATTGTAAAGAACCAAATTAAATAAAAATACCTCATATATGGAAATCGGTTTTTTTTTTAAAGGTATTCAATGTTTACATACCGACATAAAAGATGGCGCACCCATCCCCAAATGCTGTGATTTTTGCACGATTTTTTCGAAGAATCGCAGCGAAAGAAAAAGATGCGCCCTCTCGTTCGTTATTCTGCTGCACTCTGTTCCATTCACGGGTGCAAAAGTGTGGAGTATCGACATTCCATATACTTACCTAGTGCGTATAGACAAACGCGGCAAGTCTCGTCTCGTCTCCAAAGGTTTCGATATTTTGTGATCTCGACGACATTATTAACAGACTGAACGCCCTCTATGCTCACAAAATTTTTAACTTGGTCTCCTCTTGGAAAGGATCTATGCGACGGTAAGAGAAGTTGCTATCGCTGTGTTTTTTTCTATCAAGGTGTCGCTCCTTGCAGTTGAAACTCAGTCTATACCTATCTCTATGGTCTATTAATTTAGATCATCGTCGGACAGCAGGACTCTTCAGTTACCTGGTGGCAGTAAAACAATGTATTTAAAACTATCTGTTAGATGCATATTCCGTATTTCAGAACGTCGGTAGATCACAAGATCACTTGGAACTACATGTCAGTAACAAATATAATGAGAATGTTACGAGAGGTGTCAATACGCCATTAATAATGTTGTTGTTTGTAGTTCATACTGTTATTATCTCTTCAAGTAACACTATCAATACTTGTCCTCCTTTTTCGTTATATATTATATTTCAGACATTGAATGTTATGGACATTTTCTCTATAGAACACAGAATCTTGTTTAAATACTCTTGTATGCACTAGTATGTACGCATTCGTCCACTTACCATTAGAATTCAAGGAAGTTTGATAAGCTTACAGTCTAATTGATTTTTTTATCGCTCTGTCAAATGTATATTAATTGCCATTAATCTATTATTGTAAGAAACAGCCTGCAAAATGAGCATAAATTGTTTGAACACATTTAAAATTCTTATTCTTTGGAACGACATTTATTTGATAAAATTGAACAGTCATTAACCTTACACTGTCTAATATAATAATGCAGAAAAGAAATTGCGTTCAATAATACAATCTCATGTGTCTACGGTGCACAATAAACTGCACTCATTTAAATGAACCGTGGAGGGCATTAATCGGGCTATGAATATCAATTCGAAAGCATTTCAATAAAAGCAAGAGTAAGCAGGCAAGCACGTGTCGTTTTGCCCGCTTGTGTGGGAGTTACACGAGCGTGTCCATCAACACTTTGCATTAATGCATCGGAAGCCGAAGGAGGGCGGGTCTCGGCGATAAAAGCTACAGGGCATGATGTGAGACCGGAGGTTATGATCGAATGGCGAGCTCGGGGTGCAAGAAATAGCTCGTATAAATGTATACCCCCTCATTTCATATTCGCTTGCTCAATAAATTAAAATAGCTTATAAAGGTGAGCTGGTATTCATATATAGTATATAGAAAACCTGGTAGACTGCTGGTACAACACCTGAATGTATTGTGTGACGCGCTCATCGCTGTTGAACGAATAGCTACCCCCATAACATAGAAACGTCTATAAGACGTCAGAGTCACCAGAAAATGTCTTAAAGATGTTTTTCATAATGCCATTAGACGTTTGTTATCTGTACAGTAACATAAAACTGCGGGAACCACATGAAAATCTTCTATGCCACAACTGATGACGTAAACTCCAGCCATGATACAGGTTGGATACATATGATAAGTTTTGAGCGGCTTACGCCTCGAACTTTCTTCGACTTTCATCTTTATTTGTATTTAGAATCCCAAAAAAACCATCTAACCTCTGGTGCGGACTTTTAAAATCCTTCAAAAGGGGTCTATGCCCATTTTAATAAGGAATTATTCCGTCGCGAAACTGACACTATTCCAGTTGGTTCCGACAAACAACCGGAATAGTTAGCACAGCGCAAACTACTCAGTTCGGTAAAGCAATTACAATGTCGTTGGTATAATATCGGTAGTAATGGCAACCTCAGCTTACCGGTTGGTTGGTGCAATCTATCAGTTCAGTGTAATACGAAAAAAAACCAGGTTAATACGAATATTTCTATTTATTTATAATGACCAGGACCGGCATGTACTTCGCGAGATGCTTCGATAGACGAAGGTCATCTATTCACAATATTTAAATGTATACTATATTTACCTTATATTCAATGCATTTCACTTTTATTTTTTGCAAGCCCTCGTCGATTTACAACCACCTGTCACTTCAAACAATGGCGTCGTTCGCCTTTGCGGAAAATTTTACTCGTAGTACGAACCAACTGGTTGGTTATATAAGAAAAGCGATTGGTAATGGCAACCAACTCGTAGATTGTCGGTACTATCCAAATGGTTGTCGCACCTACTGCCTAGAGTTCCTCTAGGGATAGTTGTGTCACGAGCAAGTGGTCGCTGATTGGTCGGCTCCATTTGCAGAAAACCTGGAAATGCGCGTGAGAGATATTCGGACCGAGAGAGAAGGAGATATGTAAACAACTTTCATATACAGTGGGTCAAAAAAGTATTCGTACACCTTGTTTTTTTGCAATGACTTCATAGGCATAAGTTATACACTATAACGTGTTATGTTGTAATTTCATGTACTTCAGATATTTGAATTTATTTTTGTTCCGATCTACTATAAACAGGATGCTATTCAGGTCTTTGTGTTTATATGTGGATATATATCCCTATCTCAGGCTCGACAATGGAAAATGTCCTTCTCAATTCGTTCATTGACTCTAAAGATTGTAATAAATTATTTTAATTTATAATAAATTTATATAGAATGATAATGATTATAATTTTATTTCAAGTCCATCTACGTTGGTCATAAGAATATTCATTTTATTTTCTTTCCAAGAAAATGAGCATAAATTATAATTAATAATGGCATAGTCGACACATAATACAATTCACATCATAATAGCGAACATACGATTAATTAACATATTCATTTCAGACCGAATAGACAATTTGTCAATCAGACAAGCGTATCTCTACTGCATACTATAAATAAGAACGTTCGATCATGATTCATAATCAGTTCCATCCATATTCACAAATTCTCAAATACGAACATCATATGGATATTGAATACATGGTACATTAGAAGATGTGACAAGATCTTTTCTGTACGAATCGATATTATAACAACTTCGACAAATTCAACAAATGATTTTAATTGGTATCCCGATGCGGATACAAGTAACGGCAATAATTTTCTTTTGAGTATTCTTATCCCGACATCAACATCTCGTTTCGGAATGTATGACAACAGGCGGATTATAGATAGTTCCGTGCGACATAATAGAATTCGTCTTCTGTAGACATAAGTTTCAAATCTATACGTAAAAACTGTTGGCCGTCGGCATTCATGTGACCGATTTATAAACGCCTTTGTGCCAGATAGCTAACGAATATTCTGTGAGATGATTTCAAATTAACAGCTATGAATAATGATTAACCATAAAGATCTAGATATATATATAATACACATACATATATATATATATATATATATATATCTACATGGAGGATCAAGCGTGTTAGGCGCGATACAGAATTTCCGCGAATTATTTTTTAAACATTATGATTTTATAATTAACGTTAAGACTTAGCTGCGGGCGCGTTGCGAATCTTCGATGCTCAGGAGGCCAGGGGGTGGTGCGTGGATGCTAGGCTCGCGTGGACAGTTGATATTCCTCTCCTCAAGAGCAGCCTTATGCACCTTACACCCTATTTTCCCAAAATTGTCCTCGTTCTGGAGTTTGAGTAGGTCCGATGAGTGATCGAGTAACAGGCGATGAAGGCCTCCTTTAGGCCATGTCTGATTGCCGATGGTACCACGTTGCATGAGCTAAAGGGTGATTTTTTTGAGGTTAGGATTTTCATGCATTAGTATTTGACAGATCACGCGGGATTTCAGACAAGGTGTCAAAGAGAAAGATGCTCAGTATGCTTTGACATTTCATAATGAATAGACTTACTAACGAGCAACGCTTGCAAATAATTGAATTTTATTACAAAAATCAGTGTTCGGTTCGAAAAGTGTTTCGCGATTTACGTCCGATTTATGGTCTACATAATCGACCAAGTGAGCAAACAATTAATGCGATTGTGACCAAGTTTCGCACTCAGTTTACTTTATTGGACATTAAACCAACCACACGAATGCGTACAGTGCGTACAGAAGAGAATATTGCGTCTGTTTCTGAGAGTGTTGCTGAAGACCGTGAAATGTCGATTCGTCGCCGTTCGCAGCAATTGGGTTTGTGTTATTCGACGACATGGAAGATTTTACGCAAAGATCTTGGTGTAAAACCGTATAAAATACAGCTCCTGCAACAACTGAAGCCGAACGATCTGCCACAACGTCGAATTTTCAGTGAATGGGCCCTAGAAAAGTTGGCAGAAAATCCGCTTTTTTATCGACAAATTTTGTTCAGCGATGAGGCTCATTTCTGGTTGAATGGCTACGTAAATAAGCAAAATTGCCGCATTTGGAGTGAAGAGCAACCAGAAGCCGTTCAAGAACTGCCCATGCATCCCGAAAAATGCACTGTTTGGTGTGGTTTGTACGCTGGTGGAATCATTGGACCGTATTTTTTCAAAGATGCTGTATGACGCAACGTTACGGTGAATGGCGATCGCTATCGTTCGATGCTAACAAACTTTTTGTTGCCAAAAATGGAAGAACTGAACTTAGTTGACATGTGGTTTCAACAAGATGGCGCTACATGCCACACAGCTCGCGATTCTATGGCCATTTTGAGCGAAAACTTCGGAGAACAATTCATCTCAAGAAATGGCCCGGTAAGTTGGCCACCAAGATCATGCGATTTGACGCCATTAGACTATTTTTTGTGGGGCTACGTCAAGTCTAAAGTCTACAGAAATAAGCCAGCAACTATTCCAGTTTTGGAAGACAACATTTCCGAAGAAATTCGGGCTATTCCGGCCCAAATGCTCGAAAAAGTTGCCCAAAATTGGACTTTCCGAATGGACCACCTAAGACGCAGCCGCGGTCAACATTTAAATGAAATTATCTTCAAAAAGTAAATGTCATGGACCAATCTAACGTTTCAAATAAAGAACCGATGAGATTTTGCAAATTTTATGCGTTTTTTTTTAAAAAAAAGTTCTCAAGCTCTTAAAAAATCACCCTTTATATGTCTTTATATAACCATTTGAAATTTTATGACACTCGATTAATTATGTACGTTCATTCCGACAAGCTTTCGTCCGCGTGGCTTCGAATAGTATTGACTTTATAAAAGTCGTTTTGATTTCTCCTTCAAGAAAGTAATTCACGCCAAGATTGCATTGATACACATCGAAATATACACGTACATATACAACCGTTGAAATGAGAATTGATTCTTCGAAATACCGGTATACTGGGCGTACGCGAAAGAGAATGAGCGCGATGCTCGGTTGCTACGCAGCGACTGATTATAATGACTGCTCTTGGGAGCTTACTACCTACAATCTACATACAATTATATCTCTGTACTCATTATAATGTATTTTGATACGTTTGAACGTCGTACGGTCCGTCGACGGGTTTCACACGGGTATTGGAATGGATGAAGGGTGGGAGTCGATAGAGTATTATATATATATATATATATATATATGTATCGCTAGCTGTTCTCTAAACGAGCGGTTACAACGCAAACAAAACCTATTTTGCTTAATAGACCACCTGGTACACAGATAAACGGCGAATGACGAATTTTTTACCAGGAATAATAGAAGAATTATGCAAAAAATACAAAAATTTGAGAGCAAAAAAAGTATTCGTACACTGACCATTATAATGAAAATCTACATAATCTTAGTTGTTAATTATAATTAATATTTTGTGTATATTCCTTTAGCTTCAATTATGGCCTACCGTCTTTTAGGCATGAATTTCACTAGTTTTCGCGTTGTTTCTTTTGATATTAACGTCCATTCTTTTAAAAGCACTCTTTGTAGATCGGACTTGTTTCATATTTTTCTTTTCCTGACTTCTACATCCACCAAGTGCCATAAATTTGCAATAGAATTAATATCCGGAGATATTGGTGGTGCAATTAATTGTTTGCGCACGTAGAGTAACGATTCCCTCGTTTTTATGGCAGTATGTTTCGGGTTGTTATCTTGTTGAAAGTAAAAATTTCCATCCAGGCCCATTTTTGCTACACTTTCCTCCAGATTACTACGCAACACTTCGATGTACTTCTGGGCATTCCTTATCCCTTCTATAAATGACAGATTACCAACACCATTGTATCCCATACAGCCCCAAACGATTACGCCTCCTCCGCCTTGCTTTACAGTTGATATTAAATTTTTCTGTTGGAGCTCGGTATTCGGTTTCCGCCAGACGAATCTCTTTCCATCTGACCCGAAAATATTAATCTTCGATTCATCTGAGAATCGACACGTTTCCAAAATGCTATCGGTTTGTTTACGTAGGTTTTGGCGAAACCTAAACGTTTTTCTCGATTTGTATTATTAATTAATGGTTTCTTTCTCGCAGTTCTGCCGTATATTTCGGCAGAATGCAAAATGTTTCGTATAGTTTGGGGACACACGATCTTCCCTGATGTTGACGCGACATCATTCGATAAGCTTTGAGCACTTACAAACGGTTTTTTTGTAACCTCTTTAATGATGCTCTTGAACTGTCAGTATCCTCGGCCGACCGGTTCGTGGCTTATTTTCTGTGGTGTTTGATATTTCATATTTTTGAACTATATATTGCACTGTCGTGAAACTTAAATTTAATTCTTTTCAATTTTTCGGTAACTTTCATCACGTTTCCGCCGAAAAATCACCCTATCTCGCATTGCTATACATATTTCACTTTTCTCTGCCGTCATGTCCGTAAAGAGCTCAAAGATCTACTAATGGCAAAGAACAGGTCAAAGCCACTGTGTAAACAAAGACTTGTTCACATTTTAGGTAGATGTCAGACCATTCTTGAGTGAGTATCGAGGTTTAGCAGCTTAATTATAAGTGTACGAATACTTTTTTTGTCCTCAAATTTTTGTATTTTTTGCATAATTCTTCTATTATTCCTGGTAAAAAAATTCTTGGTTTGCAGTTTATATCTGTACGTAGTGAACTGTTAAACAAAATATGGTTTGTTTGTGTATCACGTATACCTACGAAATTATTGCAAAAAAACAAGGTGTAAAAATACTTTTTTTACTCACTGTATATGTGTCAGTGATGTGAGAAACGAAAATGGTTCGTATTAAATGTCGAAAGTCGGGTATCCATATCAATTCGAGAAAACGGTAAGTATGATCGAATCACATGTATTTCAAAACATCAAAAGTGTTAATAAAGAATAAAATCTGAAAATAAAGTTTTCGATGCTCATAATCTAATTCAATGAAATGAAATATGACATTTCGTATAATTTGTAGCAAAAATGACTGACTGCAGTGCAGGATATTGCACGAATTCGTCAGCAAAAAGGGTTACAAAATGTGCAGATTTGCAAAAGACCCCCTGCGTCGAAAGTTGTGGCTGGAAAACATTGATAGAATAGAATGACAGGCGGGATTTTATCTAATTTATATCTTTAACAAAAGCGAAAAAGTGTTAACTTTACAAGTAAATCTATGGCGATGCATAACCTTGTCAAATAAAACTTCTCATTTAATATCATCATCCATTTCTATGTCCTCCATTATTTGCGTTTCTGCAACTCATCCTTCAACAACTAGAATAATTTTTATTACATGACTATTGCAATTAAAGACGCGGTTGGAAATGCAAGCTCAGATAGCGGAACTTTCATGAAACACTGTGCAGTCTTGATATTTGAATAATAATTAACTTCAAGTCAACAATTTATATGCTGATTTTTTTACGCTTCTTAAAAATATATTTTCAAATCATGTATCTATTCATTGTACTATTAAAGAACTTCTTTTGGACGAAATGACATTTTTCGATCACTTATAATATATCAATCCATTAATAGCGTGAACAGATTTCTACGGATATGACAAATGGATAGAAAGTAAATTCTCAGCATATTGTGAGTAAAGTTCTTTGTTGTCATTCGATTTTGAGCAAATAAAAGTTTTTACGTTTCAAATGTTCGCGCGCGAGGTATGGGTAATGCGTCACATCCGGCTTTGCCGCAAATGGCCGCTGGTGTCATATCTCTCCCTAGAGGATCTCTGCTACTGTCGACGTTAGTTGCACCAGCTGACAGCTCGTGGTGGCAACAGCAATGTCATTGGTTACAGGAATCAAGTCGTTGGTCTTCAGTACTATTTTTCGCTAAGCTATCGAAAATACATTATTGGGAATACTATTTTGATTTGCTTTCTGTAACTAATTTTCGTATGGAAAAATAAGACCACGATCGTGGCATGGTGGTGACACAGCACAGTGTGTCGGTACAGTGCACTCTTCTGGGTCGCCATTTGTCTGCTTTGCTACCTTATGACTTGGTAGCACAAGGGGGAGAAAAATTTCGGTATAGGGAGTTAGAATCCGAATTATAGAAAGCAAATCTCATTGGCATTAGGTCGGAGAGTTGGGGTGAAGGAAGGAAGAAATGTCTGCAGTCGCTGGTAGAGGTCGGGGCGAGCTACGAGAGTCGGGAGCCGCTTCCACAGATTCAGAGCTAAGCTCTCAGTAATAAAGTAAAAGTCGCTGGCGAGGAATCAGAACGAACCAAGATGAGCGGAGTACTGTTGTCACGACGCACGAGAGAAGCGTATCATGAGCTGCCACTAGTGAGTAGGGTAGGTTAGGGATACGATGAGAAACGTATAAACAGGAAAAAGTATGTTATTGAAGTAAAATGTTATTCAGAGATCGACTGACATCAATGGGTGCGACTTATATTCAGGCTGGCAGTGTACTACGCTTGCGAGAAACTCTATAAGGCTTTCGCCACGTAGTGGTCGAGGAAGAACTGTGAGTTGTGTGGTGAGTGAGTTAGTAGTAGTTAATAGTAGTAGAATATTGAGGGTAAGTTTGGACTAGGTCGGTTATGTAGATTCCTGTATCCACATAGACGCACCTGATGTGATATGAGCCTGCATTTCATATTCGTATTTAATCGAATGAGAGTAAAATATAGGTAACATTAGCGCAGTACTTCGAAAGATTGTTAGGCTGTCGTATTCTCAGCTCGACCAAGGTCACTGGAACATCACAGTACTGGTCTACCTTATCGACGATCGGCAAAGTAAACATCCGACTTACCACCGACCAGTGTTGCGCCCTTATTTGTGAGAGTGATGCGAGCGTGGATAGTTTTTCGTGGGTAAATATTAAAGTTGAGGAATATTATCACGTATCGCATGTGCGCATAATAGCTTCTCTCCCGGCATAAAAGTTGCTATTAGCATAGTGAAACCTCGATGCTATCACAGCGTGCCGGGGTGTGCTGTACCGGTATAGGATCATTAAAAAAGTGAAACAGAAAAATGCATTTTGTCGACATGCCGTGTGGCAGAGTTCTCGTTCTGGGTATACCACTCTTTATTTTAAATATGTTTCCTAGGTCAGTGAATAGACATTTATTTTCCCGACGAATGTGTCATTTACCATACATGCGAAATGCAATAGAATAATTAGCGACAAGCCGTATAAGATCCCTGAGTCGACGGGGAAAAAATAAAATCAGCTTATCTATAATCTCAATTATAGATAAGCTTAAAACACCGGGTGCCGGCGGACCACTGTTTTTCAGTTTATTTAATGCATAATGTATTATTTGCTTATCTCGAAAGGAGTTCGCGCGAACGTTGCACAATCACAAGACGTTGGTGATATCCTCGCGACCTCTGGGTATTTTTAAATGTCGTTACAGTCCTCGCCTCCTTGCGTTTTATCGGTTGTAACTATCCTATCGTCTATGCCCCACGCTCTATCGACGAGATCAAACAGTTTCTCGATCCTTTACCGATGTGAGAATAGCATAACAATTTTATATACACATAAACGAGAATAATGCACGCCTTGCAACAGCGTAGAGCTATTGAAAAGCTGAGCAATTAAATATACGGAACTCAACTTATTTAATAATAACAATTTTTGTTAAATATAATGCAATAATTTTTATTTACTCGGGCGCATTAGTAAATGATGATCACTTTATGGTGATTTCATGGCGAAATGTACATATTATGAAATGGGCAAGAAATTTGCTTTTTTTTCATTATCCATCGAATGAATACCTTGTTCCCCTATTTTCCCTATTATGTTGCAATTCTACGTAACAGAGGCCTTCAAAGTTGTTCATTTGTAACCGATTTCCCTTGCTGAGAGTACAGAATAAAGTACTTTATTCAGCTATATTTTTTCTTCGTTATGTAATCTGTTCCCACGTCCCAGCTAAACGCTCGTTTTCTCTCAATCATTACTCTTCTATTTTTGAATGCACTGGGTCTCTGAGAGCTGTATGAGAGCAAGGACAAAGAGTCGGAGAGGTAGGAACTCTCGCCATTTAATCAAATAGAGCGATCGCTTCGTTCGTCGTTTTCCTGGCCTCCTGCACCGTCGTCAAAGTCACCAACCCCAATGAAGTAATAAAGTCCGAGTACGGTATAGCCTAGAGAGAAGCTTCTCAAGATCGAAGCACTTTTGGTTGACGACACGATGAACTGGGGTTCTGCACGCTGAGCGCACGAGAAGGCAGCGAAGAGATGAGACGAAGCAGCAAAATATATACCGAATCGAGCGACGGACTTGCTAGGTTGCCAGGCTTTATCCAGACGACTGAACGCAACGGGTTAATCGAAGGTGAATGGGAGCACCTGTAAGAGAAATATGTAAATATACTCTGCACTAACGAATTCTCAAAGAACTCCTTTGAAACCCGTGTGGAATTTTTTTTTAGGAATTTGTGAAGGCCCCAATCAATTATTTCCAATTAATTCCGGGGCCCATTTGGGAAGCCCGTTCGGTTCCCATAAGGGATGGTCACATTTTTTTAAACGGGACCTTTAAAGGATGGCTTCGCAGGGCCTATATTATTGCCTTATTTAACCCCGGTCATATCCCCGTTGTTTCCCGGATGTACCCTTACTCCATATAACTAAAAAATATTGAATTAAATACAGGAATGTTGAAAAATGTCGACACTGTTAATTGGAATTAAACATTTATTATCACTTGAGGAACATATATGACATACCAATGACATATAATAAATAAAGTTTAATTTTACTCTCTAAATAATCTGATAATATCCAACTGTTTAAATATTTTCTCCAAAAACAGTGAAAACATTGCCAATATAGAATGCTTTAACAATACGTATACAATACGTATAGAATACCTAACAAGAATTGAAACTCATATTTGGGCTCGGAACATTTATTGTCCTCTGGAATTAATCCTTAGGGACTTGGCGATGCTTTCGATGTCCATTCCAATCTTTAGCGTCATTCAAGCCACTAGAAAGTGCTAGAGCCGATAGAACAGCGTTTCAGTCACGGGTTCTTTGGCACTGTGAATACCTCTCACAAACTGTAAAATGGATGAAGTAATAAGTTAAATTCATAAAAGCATGCAACTCAAATTAAAAAAAAAACATGCTACAACAGTAGACGTACAAAAGACATCATCATAGAATTGTGATCCTTTTAATACCATTTTTTGACTTCCGACTTTTCTCGAGTTTCTGATTAGCGTACATTTCATTGCTAGTCCTCGGTCCAAAAACTTTTTCAAGATCGATTTGACCGTTTTCTTCATTTTTGACTCAACAATGCAATCGAGAGCTGTTTTCTGCAAATAAGTTTATATAAAACGCTGATTTCTCATAGCTGAAGCTTAAAAAATGTATTCTTAATCAAATAAATCATAATAATTCATAATAATTCCAATAAGAAGAAATATAAATGTCTCAATGTTTTTTCACATCGGAAACTTACAAAATCTTTGTGAAAGTCTGCGTCTGCTTTCAAACGCCATCGAAAATTTGAAACTCCTGAGTTGTGAAAAGTTTGAGGTAGCCATATTTTTCGAAAAATTTGCCTCATTCTAATTGCTCATTATTCTTTATATTTAATCTACGTGCCATAATCTGGCGCCATTCTATGAGTTCTTATCTCAATAAATTCACCTCGACAATCAATTTTTTCTGAGATCAGCTTTATAATGTCATCTGAAAAATATTATGTTTAGTATTATTAACTACTCCATAGAATTATGTTCTCAATGACTTCAAAATTATACTTATGTAATATCACCTTTGGAGAGGTTAACTTCTTCACTTTCGAAGATTCCTTTTGACATGTTTGAAGCCTCAATCATTCTGCATCGGCTGCTTTTGACCGTATTTTTATTTTCTGCTGGTACAGGATACTTCAACGAAGAGATATTTTTAAATATGGTCGCACTATTCCCTGTGTTTTTCTCATTGGACGACTTCTGAGGATTGACATTAGTTATAGGAAGAGTCGATCCTGAAGCAGCAAAGATAATTTTTTTCGTGGCTTCTTTAATTCGATCTATTTGGAGTGTACCAATAAATTTGGTGAATAATTGTGCTGCAGCTGAAGAGGCTCTTAGTTCTGGGAGTGGCTTTTTCATGTTCTTTCTCTTGAATTATTTTTTGTTATTGAGATCCTCCCCGCCCTGCTTTCTTTGTCGCTTTGACTTTTTTTTCAGACTTTTAGATTTCTTTTTACGACTGTCTTGACGTGAGGATTCTGGAAACTCACAACTGCAGTTAACTGTTAAGTAGAATAAATAAATCAATGTGATTCAAATTAGAAAAAAAATATTAATATCACAGAGTTATCAATTATATAAGAAATTACAGTTGAGGAAAATTTGATTAATACATAAGAAACTCACATTCTTCATCATAATCATCATTCTTCAACCAGATTTTCCTGGCTCGAATCAGAACAGAAATTAATTTTATTGAGCAATTTCTTAGCATCAGTAATGTTAGAATTAACATCTTTGAAAAATTCCATCGTTTCTGCAGCTTTGGATTTCCTATCATTCTCAGTGTCTGTTGTAAAAACATATTCCTGAGATTCAAGTTCACGTACTGTCTTCATGGCTTCTGTATGCGTTTCTATTAGGTACAAAATACATCTATGATTATGATACTGATATTGTTTATACTGTCTTGACGAGTTCTGTCACAGATAAAATAAAAAAGGCGTACTTGCGCGATTTACGAATGCAACCTCAAATTTTTGCCAACTCTCTGGGCCAGACATCTCCATCTTGATTAAATCTCTAATTAATTTTTTGTCTTCCTCCTTATAAGGGTCTTCCATATACCGTGCCATCATACACCTCTTATTTTTATCGTAATCGATCCACGAACTTGAAACAAATTCAATGGATGGCTGGAAGGTTGGATCCAAAACATACCGGACTTTCGCCACTGGAGGATGTATCACCAGAATTGGATATGGTCAAAATATTTCTATTGAACTTTATGCATTTGGCTTGTGTAGGAGTGATGAAAAGACTTCTTGAATTGGTATATCAGGCCCATTTAAAGTGAGGTTAAATTCCAAAAGTAGATGTGAACTCTCTCGTAGGATGTTTTGCTTAACATCCCAAACGCCAAAAGAATTTCAAAGAAAAATACAGTCTACTGATTATATTGCCCGATGGAAGACCATCCAATTCAGATTTTTTTTGCGACATTGCAGTCCAATCATCCTGCGACAATTATTACCAAACTCTACGAACATATTTTATTATTACATGTGAGCATGAGAATTTTATGCAGTGAACGATTAGCAATGCGTTACAAAGATAAAGCCAGAAGATGCCACATTTGTACGGTGAAGAATCACATGTCATAAATATGCACAATCTTCAGCACATTGTTGATGATGTAAAAATCCCTGGTTGCGATTTGAGTAAAGTGAACTGCTTTCCATTTGAAAGTTTTTTAGGAAGAATGAAGAGTTCAATCAGAACACCCAATCAACCGTTGAAACAATATTGTCGTAGACAACATGAACAAAATCTTCTCCCAAGAAAAATACGGGAATTCCCAGTTCATTCAAAATTGTTCACAGTATTATCAAGAATGATACAATATTTGTAAAGTCATTTACATTTAATTCGTCTTTCACGATCACGACGAGTACACCAAACAATGTCGTACTTTTGAAGGGTGGTTCTGTCAGGATGATTTTAATGTCAATTTTGACGTAAGAAGACGAGCGCCATAATGGCAATAATCATTTAACATTATGCATGAGTGCAACAGCGTACTTGACTTATTGGGCGCTCCCTTGAGCGCGCGAGTGTCGATACATTAGTTTCTAAACATTTAAGTTGTCACGATATCAATGAATGTATTCAATGTACAGTTATCGATTTATTTGTGATCTGATTGGTAAGACACTTTAGACCGAGAGTAGTTGTCATTTTAGTTCAAATTTATGTCAAATCTATCAAAGAAGACGAACGTCGTAACGCTCATAACCTTTCAACTCTAAACAAGAGCGCAAAAGCGTAAACAACTTTTCGGGCACGCGCTTCAGTGCGCGTGCATTGCCTATACTTAAAAAAATGAATATATCTCTTGTTCCAGCAACGTTTGGTTATGTCTTTAGATTTCTATGTAAAAGTTGTAAGCCCGAAGTAAAAGTTTTTAAAATAACGATCAGTGCTACATCTCAATAAACTTGCATCATCCCGTCGCGTTTTCGACATGTAGGTCGATTTGTGAATAAAACAAGCACAAAACAGCACATGTATGTACTTTTAAACTTTAAACACTATGACGGAAGGCGTGCCTGTGTATCGTTTGAGGACGTTACATCGCCTTGCTGCAGCATTTGTGCTCCAAAGTATCTAACGGATACTGCAAGCATATGATGACAGTATTACTTTTGACCGCACACGAGCTGAGAATATATTTATATACACGAAGTACCACTGTGCATTACGCTGAAGCGACGTTAACAGTACTCTCGTGAACTCTCTTTAAAATTAAGCCCGCGTCAAATTGATTAACGGCCGTAAAGGTTAGTAGTGGGCAGTTTGGAAAAATGGGTAATGGAGCGTACAGTGCAACAAGGAGCAGCATTAGCTCAGCATGAATGTAGCGCGGTATCACCAGCAGCTGAGAAATATAGTACAAGTATAGTAGAGAAGTATAGTAGAAATATAGTGCAAGTCCAATGCATAACATTGCGCCCATACTCAACGTCACCCAGCTTGTGCTTCTTTAGCGACAGTACAGCTTCTACATATTCCATGCGCGTTTTCCTCGTAAAAAGCAATTGTTTCTGTTTTATACTCGGGTGCTTAGGAACGAGTTTGGCGCTAAGACCGCAGCGCAGCAGAAGGCCTCTGAAAAATTCCCGAACCTTTGCAGGGACTCTTGTTCTTTATTCCCCTTCTGCTTGATGTCACGATGAAACGTGGGGCCAGACCAATAACCGAGTTCACGTTGTAGTTTGCGAATTTTAGAAGGAGCCAAACTTTCGAACGGGGAGAAGCTTTAGCAAGGTGGTTGAATTTCCAAGACATCCTACCGTCCTATGTAGCAAAAGAAGGATGTGGACGAGAGGAAAAGGTACTGAAGTCGGCGGGCCACGGAAATAGTTGGAAGAACCACCAACGATGATACGCTGAACGATAAAACGTTTTTCGGTATCAGTAGAAACTTTGAATAAAAATTCTGATGCGTGGCTGGCCTGAACCCGATTTCCTGCATATCCTTTTAAAGAGGAAAGGGAAGAAAGAATCGATTGAAAAGAGGGAGCGGTTTCAACGACTTTCCTACAGTGAGGGTAATGAATTTTCCATGGTTCTGATGTCGATCGTAGCAGCGGCAGCAGTACCAAAGACTACCTCTACTGGCTCAGCGATTCCTGGTTCGGGACTGAATTGAATACGCAGAAATCCTATAGCAACATCAGCAGCGTAAGCCTCGTTTGGAAAGGTGTGCAGAAATCAAGTCCGCTGGCCGAGAAATAAAGAAGATATTGAGATCGGAGAATACTCATAAAAGTTTTTTCCGATAAACCCAATAATAGTTCGAAATTTTCTATAGGATAATAGGGATATATTAAAAATGAACGAAAATCATCCTTTAAACTACAAAAAGTTAATGATTTTTTCTTACTTTTATAATAATTGCAGAGCTCTAGTTTGCTGATGTAAGTTTGACATCTATGTCCCTTCCAATTTCCCATGTTCAAGCAAGATCTGATTCACTTTAAAAGACGATCCTTCACATAACGAGCTTTTCAAGTTTTTTCTACAATCCGGATATAAATGAAGCGTACCGGCCTGACTGAAGGTAGTAAAAAAAATACCCAACTCGAAAAATACTCTGGAAGATCCCGTTATCATCGTTTATTTCCGATCATTTCACAACAAATCGAGATAAAATGCTATTGTTATTAAATTTAATGTAGCGCGCCTGTACGTTTCCAGAACAGATAATACGTCCTTTGATATTCGAAACTGCGGGAGCTGTTTGATCAAACGGCATCAGGTTGCGATATAGGCACTAGAGATACATCTTGATTCCTATTTGTTTAGGGTTTGAAACTCTGACGCAGAAAACTGTACTGCTTTTGTAAAAATTGTGAAGGTAGGTGAAAGCATGTGGATCTTCAGGATATTTCCTGCTCGAGCGTTTTCGTGATATAGACAGCTATCCTTCTTGATCCCTGTTGATTCTTCATTCAAATAGATGTGAAATCGGAGGGGATATGTGTGGTATATCTGTGCGTTTTGGACGGATATGGAGCTCTGATCCTGATACACAATCGCATTACAAAGGCCGTCCTCGGTCGTCAACCTCCTTGCTGGATAGGGTGAGATACTCCGTGTCGCCGGATCAACCAACAACCTCCTCGTACCTCGATTGCGAGGGTTCCCGCCCGTTTCTCGCTCGTATGAATCAGGAAGAGTAGACTCCGATTTCGTTCCCTCGCTTACTCGACGACTTCCTTGGATATTTCACTTACGACCTATCTCGTTTCTTTCCTGCTTGCAGAACACTCAATCCCCACCCACGTTAGAAAGCGTAGTAGAAACGTGTTTGTGCCAGTGCATGTATGCGTACGTGTGAGTATTTGTATTCTGCATGGTCGGAAAAGTGTGCTGGAGGGATTGGATTGTAAACTTGGGAAGTCAGAAGTGTCGTACACCTGATATCGACACCTGTTACCCTGAGTTTCGCCGTACGTTCGTGCTTCGTTGACAGTTGAAATTGGGACTCTTATTTCTTTTAGACCATAGAATAAGTTTTCAGGAAAGTGTAAAGGCAAAACTTTATACATAATATTAGTTATTTCATATTCATCTTAATATTGAGTGATCGACAGTCATGATTTAGAAATAGATGTTCAAGTAATCTAACAATAGTAATTTTCCAAAACAATGCAAAATATTTTTTTAACAATCGATACTTTGTAATCGATACTAAGTGTTGATCTTCTACTAAAGTGTATGTGTGACATGGAGCTGAATTGATAGCAGAGAAATCACATCTTTTTTTCAAATACCGAGCAATTGAATACCTAATCCAGACATCGTCAGCAGTCTTTGCTCATGAAACTTGCAGCAATTTCACATTTAATGAATTTTTACAGAATTTCATAATTTCTTGCTTCTTGTCATATTACAACATTAAGCAAGAGTACACCAGGTAGCATTTAGCTCCTGACAACGGTCGCGAAAGTAACACTCGAAAAGAGAGGTTATGACAGGTACGTTATTACTGCTAGTTAGCTTGGGTAGCTTCCATTAGCATTCTGCCGTTTCTGATGGCATCCATAAAGCGGGGCTTTGGTTTCAAGATTATTGATAATTTCTTTCGCGCAATTTTTTTCTAGTTTATTACTTCTAAATCTCGATCGCAATGGATGAAAATCGTAATTTTCAAATGATGATATCTATCGCTTTCTCTCTGGTAGCGACTGTTTCCGCTGCTCTTTGTCTTCCTAACGAACAAGGCTTGACGACAGATCAATTTCCATGCATTTCGGACGACAGCACAATTTTTTTCAATTTTTTTGCGACAGTAAATCGACTTCTTACATATTGGAAAAATGGTTTTTTAGAGGTATTATATAATCTGCGCTCTCGGTTCGAAATATTGAAATATCGGTATGATCATAGTCGCGTTTTCTTTGTATTTCTGTGCTCTTTCGAATGCAAAAAGAATTTTGCGAATCGGTTGAACCATTAAAAAGTTATGGCCACTTTAAAGACTAACAAAGTCAGGGATAATCGAGGATCCTGACTTAAGCCTCTTTTCGCTCCAACAGGAGCTGTGATAATCGCAGGAAACCAAATTAACCGAAATATACCTTCTTTACGTTTACTTAACCTAAATATACCTGTACTATATTCACCTCATAATACTAACTCACCAATTACTACAATTGTTTTTTTATATAATTTTTTATATAAGATTGATTATTTTATTGAATATTTATTATTATTTTGCTTATTTGATTTGGGTTTTAGTTTATAAACTATAATCATGATATATTAATAATGTCCACCAGAGTAATTAATAAACAACATGTACTTGACAATATGTGTTTCAATTATTTTCCATTTGTTTCGTAACTTGCTGTAAGTATAGGAGAGCGGTCATGTAAATGTGCAATTGTCGTTAGTTACAAACCATGGCAATAACATAATCAAAAATGCAGTTCAAAACATGCAATATTCAGCTGCATTTAATGTTTTGTAAAGTACTCAAATATAATGGATGTGAATTAGTAGATTGATTGGTTTTTTCCACGTAGGACCATTCAACCTTGTACACTTCCTGCTTCCGTACAGTTATATTAAGCAGCATTACATACATATCATTATTGTTTTTAAATTTTGTGGAGGACTTAGAAACATAACCTCATATAGCTGTCATTGTTCTTATATAGAATTTTATAAGAAGTTTAGAACCTTTCATACGATTGCGCGATCGACATTCTCTACCCATTCTCTTTATTGTTCTTGTTGCATCATCATTTAAGATTAGTTTGCCTTTCTTTCTTCTCTTAGTCTCTATCCTCCCATTTTTCAAAAACGTTTTTAAATTCCCTCACATACCCACATTTTTGTTTGCATGGTATACGTCTCAGTTCCTCCATCAACAAAAAAATTCATTCTTCCGCTTGCCACCCGCCTTTTCATCTTATCACCCACTCGAGCCATTCCTTCTTTATTTTCTTTCCCGCTACTTTGCACTGTCACTTGCGATTTAAGTTCTCTGTGCTTTCTCCATATACTGTGATGTGTTACTCCTCAAACCATTTTTTCCTAAGCCTGTCGATGTTTTCCACATCTTGCCCTCACCCAGACTTCCTTAAAATCACCCGGATGTGAGATTTTGTTATAATTTCAATTATATTATTTCGACTTATAAATTTTTTTGTACAAGTCGAAATTTGTTCCAGCAGGAAGAGACTATAAAAAATCAAGAATTCCCCTCATCTGTGAAAGTCGTTAATCGAAGTGGATTTGTAGCTTGAGCGACTATTGATGCTCAATATGTTTACCTGAAATATAGCACATTTTCAGAAAGTTGATGCAGGAAGATCAACGCATGGTGAGAAATATTCAAATATTGTTTGACTTGTTGGAGCTTTATTGAAGTCAAATTTTATGACAACAAAGAACCCAATTTTTAGTTACGATTAAGAATAATAAACTAAATGTTAACATATTCTCAACTCAAGGAGATAATGGATGCACGCTTTCCTGTAATTTATGAATTTTTCGATAATGTAAGGTAGGGTAATGTACTTTTTTTAAGTCGCTTCCGCGTTTCTTGATTACCGTTGAATGCATCCTACTAAACCTGATTGAAAATAAGCCAGTGAGCCACTTTCTATATCAAAACATCATGAACACCCTCTATGAACTTGACTCATCGCTCAATTGGTTGATTAGTCAACGAACTGCACAATATTACGCGTTAACGACTTTCTCCATCAACTCGTGATTTCATGTAGTGCTAGTACTCAAGCACTGGCATGAAAATGCTGACGCTTCGACGCGGATTCACTATTGATAAAAGCATTTGGGGGCTTTAAAAAAATAGAAAAACTATCTATCGAGTATAGTGATGGCTCGTCACACTACGGCTATATTTCAACGACACAATTCTGTCTACGTTCGGTACGCTTCAGTTCGATACGACATGTAGGGTAACCGGAGTTAAAACGCTTCGAAACGTGGTGCCGGTTTAGCGATTCAAAGCGTTAATCCCTGTGACAAAAGGTTTCCGGTCTCATACAAATGGAAATCGATTCTCTTTTTTTCGGTCTCGCCATTTGACGCTGAACGTGACCAAGCGAGCAAAAATCTGCTCCAAGCGAGCGAATTGAAGAATTTTGTATGGCGTCATTTGTTTCCTAATTCTTTTGATATTCAATTAAAGTTTACTCAGAAATGTAGGTGAAGCTCGCGATAAAAAGTAGGATATTTCCCGAGTTTTCAGACAGAACCACCTAATGTTCTGTAAGCAAAAGCGCGTCGATCATCGTGTTCACGAATGTCTTTTAATCAATAGAATTTTAAACATCGTTGGTTTGCACACGTACGCTCGTGAGTTCTTCGACCCTTTGACTCAGTAATTTCACCAAATGCCTTCACTGGTCTCTCCTGATGGGATACCTATTTCCACGTCGACAATTCCTCGCTTTATTCCGATATCCGTATAAGGGAGCTTAATCCAAATTGAAGAATAATAACTGGGGCTAATCCGAGCAAGAGGACAGAGCAGTAGCAGCAGAATAGCTCGTCGTACTGCTGGTAGAGCGACGCTACGCTTTGAATATTTCGAATGAAAGGTCGTGTGGAAAAAAGTTCCGTATAGAAAGAAGTCAGTGGGATAGAGCTATTTTGCTCAAACTGTGAAGATAGGCAAATTCTGTTCGCCACCTCTTCTTACCTATTTCCTTAATCCTCTGTGCGAATTCTCATCATCGTTATCACGTCTCCGCTATAGATGTTGCGGTATAAGACTATCTGTTGCTCTAAAGATGTTTCAACTAGTTCCAGGATTACAAACGACTCTAAAATCTCGAAAATTCTTTGTACATATTTTCAAATGGAACGTAACGTTCGAGATGTTAAACCTGAATTAATAAATTAATTAATCATATTAATTCTACGCTAGCGACCGTGTAATCTAAACAATCATGTAGGTAATATGTCTATTCGAGGTCAGTAAGTTTACAATTTGCGAATCACAATTCAGGGTGCGAACACGTGATCGCGATAGAATTTGCTGGAAAAAGAAGCCTAATTTAAATTCCACACTGCGAATCTGTTTATATACCAGGTCAATAAATATGAAACCGGGATTTTTGTATAGAAAATTCACGTTTATTGTATGAAAATGATAAAAAATATTTTATTCGAAGTATTGCCCATCGCTAGCTATACATTTTTCCCACCTGTCTGACAATTTGTGGATGCCAGGCAAAAAAAACTGTTGCTCTTTTGAGGCAAACCAGTCATCGAGCCATTTTCGTACATTTTCGTAAGAAGTAAAGCGCTGCTCAGCAAGTGCGTGTTCCATCGATCCAAATAAGTAGTAATCGGACGGAGCCAAGTCTGGTGAGTAAGTCGCATGCAAAAGTATTTCCCAACTAAACGCCTCAATCGTTTCCTTGACCAGTTTTGCTGTATGTGATGGTGCATTATCATGAAGCAAAATCACTTTGTGTTGCCTTTTTTTATATTCTGGTCGTTTTTCACGCAAAGCTTGATTCAAATCGATCATTTGTTGTCGGTAACGTTCAGTATTAACGGTTTCACCAGGTTTCAGCAGCTCATAATAGATCACACCCTTCTGATCCCACCAAACACAGAGCATTGTCTTCCGTCCATGGCGATTTGGCCTTGCAGTCGATGTCGATGGTTCGCCTGGATTTACCCATGATCTTTTACGCTTAGGATTCTCAAAATATATCCACTTTTCATCGCCAGTCACAATTCGATGGAGAAATGACTTTCTTTTGTACCTGGCGAGCAGCATTTCGCAAGTGGTTTTTCGGTTTTCTTGCTGTCTTTCATTCAGTTCATGTGGAACCCATTTTCCCATCTTTTGGATCTTTCCCATGGCTTTCAAACGTATGGAGACGGCTTCTCGTGTCACATTTAATTGATCCGCGAGTTGTTGTTGCGTTTGAGCGTCATCCTCATCCAACAATGCTTGCAATTCGCTGTCTTCAAACTTTTTCGGTGGTCTTCCACGTTCTTCGTTTCTCACGTCAAAATCGTCACTTTTGAATTTTTTAAACCACTCAAAGCACTGTGATTTACCAAGAGCATGCTCACCATAAGCTTCGACAAGCATTCGACGCGATTCTGCAGCAGTTTTCTTCAATTGGTAAAAGGAAATCAATGCTGTCCGCAAATCGTAGTTTCCAGGCACAAAATTCGACATGTTCAACGCTATTACAAACTATGCTGTTGTATGAAACTTGTATTGTTGTGAGTTGAAAATCTTTGTCAGAGATATCAACAAGGAAATGGCGCCAATGACGCGGTTTGACGGTAACTACATTGGCAGCTAGGGCCATCTATGGGCAAATTCCGGTTTCATATTTATAGACCTGGTATATAGGATCTTATAGTTTGAATCAATTAATAAAAATTAATTAGAGAACCAAATTCGACGATTTATAGCCAAAGGAACTATGAAAAATATTCTGCCGCGACCAAAACTCTAGCTTTTATTAATTAGTATTTATTGTAGAAAAAAATTGATCGGTTATTCTGCACTCTTGCTACAAACATGTTAATTTTATATCGGTATTTAGTTACACGGCAGGTTGAAACGGTATGTTTTATAAAACTTCATTGTACATTGTAATTGTTTGCAACAATATCTTTATGGAGGTGTACAACAGTTGAGGACTGAAAGGACAGGATGTTGCGGTCAGAGGATAGGAGACAGATTTGTGGGCCGAGTATGAGATGCCATGATAAGATTAAAACCTAGTTTCGTGACTCGCTTGCTGTGACCATAGCGTGATACAAACTTATTTTGGTGTGCGCAGGCTCAGTTTCCTCACACTGCAGTAGTGGCGACCACCAGCTACTACGTCGTCTCGCTAAAATTGTTTTCAGACGTGCAACCTGTTAATGTGTGTTGCAGATATATTACTACTATATCCTATATCTTATTACTCGTACCTAAACAATTGTTAAAAGTATTTTTATCATTCTTCTGAATAGAACATTTTAATTTATGTCTTTTATAGCTCGCAATAAGTGTTACAAAATATTATTACAAGTATTTATTAATGAATGTCCAGTCTCCACACAAGGTTTGTGGATAATTTTCAACGCTGCACCTTGTGTAGTGCTGTATAAATAGTTGCTGATACGTTGGGATTAATGCAATGCCCTCGTGAAGCTCGTGGTTAATGTCCAGATTAAAATTTTAACAAGCTCGCCCTGCCGAACTCTCCGTTTCCCACCAGATGCTAAATTAATTGCAGAGTTCATCGAGAGAGAATCCAATTAATATCAACGTTGGGGATTAAATACGTGTTGAACTGTGTGTTATAAAAATCGCCCAACAATAGATAATTATGTGCTATAATGGATATTATAGCGAAACCCACTAAACATCTATAATAATGTTGCATGTATTACAGTGTTCGATAAACACATAATTTAGTCGACGTTATGAAATAAAATTTCGTTTGAAACTGTAATCCTTACTAAACGAAATCTTCATCGTAATATTCGGCGCGAGTTAAACGTCATATAGCGGACTATCTTTTAGCGCGGCCATAATTTACGTTTTGCCGGTATAGTCTCGAGTCTGTAATTTAATTCACCTTCGTGGGAAATACATTACCGTTAAAATTTATCTCCTAAGCGTGAAGATACTACGAGGCACCGTGGAGACGAATGAGTTGAGAGTTCAGACAATGATAAGGTCGGGGTTGCTCGGTTGGTTGCTCTACCGAACCTGCGAGTTTCTTGTAAGACGGTTATCTTCGGCGAGCAACAAAACATTGTGTCTCTACTACTACTACTACTACTACTACTACTACTACTACTACTACTACTACTACTACTACTACTACTACTAATACTACTACTAATACTAATACTACTCTACTGTTACTACTACTACTACTACTACTAATTATTACCGGGTATCAAATAATTATATCGCAAAGATGAATGAAAGCCAATTTTATCATTTTTATGATGACTTTTTACTTCTTGAAAGTCTATAAATTCAACGTAAAAGAGTATGATAAATCTGCATTAATTAGGTTTCAGATATATTCTCAGATTTTTGTTCCCGACAATCTGATAGAAAGATTTTTCCGAGTTTCTGTATTTGCTAGGATTAACGTGCCATATAGTATAACTACTGAGCAATCGATGTGCATCAAGTCGTCAGAAATATTTGCATAGCACACCTGTTAATTATAGCCGGGATAAACCTTCCGTTGATCCGGAAAATAACGAAACCCAAACCCCCTGCAATTATCGTTAGATGATAACAACCCCGATCGTATATATCTTATACCGTCTACATACTATTCATTCTATATATGTGCAGCTTTGCGATAGCATGTACACTGCACTAAATATGGTAAGAGTGGTGAAAATAGTTCAGTGCACTAAAATGCACTACGGCATCCTAATTTTATGATTACAATCAGAATAAAGTTTTAAATGTCAGTATTCGCTATTGAATTACACCAATATAATGAACAGCACTTATTAAAAATGTTTACCATTATCAGTGTAATTGTAGAAACTTTGAGCTCTTATCGTTCTAAATATTTTGATGTATGAAATTCACCAAGTTTACTGTACATTATAATGATTATATAATGCAACGTAGTCTTTCGAGTAAAGGCTTTAAAGTACAACTAGATGTAATATGGAAAGATGACTGCAGCCACGGTATCAGGGATGATATTAGTGTAATCATTATGCTCCTCATCTATCCAAATTATTCATATATTTGAAATCCCTTGATTCATCCTTCCTATAACCTCATGCCCCTCATTGGCAATGCCTCTTCTCTCACCTACTATCTCATGGTATTAGCCTACTCGACAGAGAGGTGTTTGTCCGTTTGTTGAGATCAATAGGGCTGGAGATTATACCGGACGTTTGATTCAATTCCCCATTCTCTGCCTCATCCCTGTACTCGTCTAAGCCTAATTTATCGTACGTTTGCGCACTGCGGAGATATACCTCAATATACGTCATTGCCCATACAAGCAACACGAACGGATGGACTTTTGAAAGTGGTACTTGGTTCTCTGCGGTATATGCTCATCATCTCTCTTGCTGCATTCATGATCACAACCTGCGAAATTGATCTGCGACTGTATCACGTATAGATATATTACGTATATAGGCAAATGCGAGATCGTTGCGGGAAAACATTTTATATGCAAAGCGAAGATGCATATTCGCTTCGATTCCAGATTTGATTATTACGATAGAGGTACTTACGAACCATCGTTGGTGGTTTTATATCCATATGTGTACTATCATATCTTCATTATGGGTTTTCATTACTGTTGCGAGTATTCTAATTTATGGGCATATTTGTGAGTTACTAATTATGCGACTTGTTAGATCTCCGCGGCAAATATATTATTGTATTTTTTTTTAACTTTATTCATTTTCAGCTGCCCTCGAACGATTCGAGATCTTGTCACCCAGAAGTATTTGGCTAAAAATTAAACTGAACGCTTCAAGTTATAAATATAGTTGTAGGCTATAGCAGGAATGTCTTAACTTATCTTAGTTGGATATGCTTATCCAATTTTATTTAACGTTCCTTAATTTTTGCTCACCGTGTTTGATTTGTTCACCAGTAGTACGTTCGTAAACACCTGAAAAGAAGCCATTAGCAACCATTTTTTAATAATTTTTGCCTCGATCGCAATAATCACTGTTAATTTAATTCGCCAATAACTTGCGACAACTGGGATGCTTCGGAAATTTAACATTTATGTTCACTGATGTTTTTACTCAGGAATTTCATTATTAATGTTCGTTACTGCACGTAAGTGAAGTGGCAATGCCGGTGAAGTAGAGATATACGTAAAGTACTGCGAATTTGAACGAGAGAAGATAGGAGGACTCCGATGGCGTGAAATTCTTCGTTGTGCAACCCATCCCCATTTGAGCGCGCTGCTATGAACATAGGAGAAACTACTCCGGTAGAGAAAGACAGAGCGGGAGAGTAAGAGGGAGAGTAAAGGGTTGACGCGAAGTCGTTGCAATTAACACGAACGTTTATTTAAGCATCCTGCCCTACGCGCTCGTAGACGCTGTTATTCTCACATACCTGAACTGCTGTGATATATCGCTGCTACTAACAATTATTCGTGCATGCAGGACCGTTCTCTAGACTCTCGGTCTTTCTCTGCCGCCCTTTGTTGGATGCTGGTGCTGGAAGTCTATCCTCGGGTGTTGGAATTAATAGTGGTCCACCGAATTTCATTCCGTACCCTCACCTTACCAAGCTTCTTTCAGGATTCCCTTTGAGCCACGATATTTTCTCATTTGAGCTATGTATGTACGTGTCCGAGAAGTACTGAACTGATGAATAGAAAGATCCTTAATGACAGGTAAATCATGTGCCATCATAGTTAAATATTATTACGATTGTAGAAAGTAATAAACAAAATATAGGTAAGATTTCTATATGGAAAGAAGTGACAATAAATTCTTAAGGCGAGGCGAAACTTATATACTCCACTCATGAGTGCGAAAGAGATAGCCTAGTATGGTGCTCACGGCGGAGTGATAGAGAGGCACCACATCTGTGTAAGTATGGAGGTTTCGCCTCGCCTTAAGGCTAGGTGAATGATGTCAAAGCCAGAGAATTTCGTCGCGACCCTTAATAGATACGTATTGCTATATTTTCATTAAATATTTTACTATGCCAATCTTCTACAGTTGAAAGCATTGATAAACGTCCGTGACAGGCCTGTACATGGCTCATATACTACTTGACCTTTTAGCCCTATAGTATCAGTTTGTTATCGGATCTGCGAAGGTTCACGTGTGGCTGGATAGTATTGAAAATTTAGATTCGTGCCGGCTTCACTCGTTGAACGGTCAAAGGCTTCATTGTACCTCATACTCTGACTCGCTCGATTGAAGATATGACTAAACTACTGTCTGCCATATTCCGCTTGCACTCAAATCGAGTATCGGTGTAGTATTTTATATATAGTATATATATATATATATATCCTGCGCTCGAGAGCGCCGAATCAATCCGTCGCTTCCACGTTTCGTTTCGTCACTTGTTCATTCCACAACGAATATTGGATTATAGATGGCTTCGAGTATAGCCTCGCTTCATGTAGTACGGTTTATATCATATACCTGTTTGTATCTTCCCTTCTAGTGTAACGTTTCAAACGAAACAATGCTATTATCGTTATTGCGTTGTGGTACTCGGAACCCTTGAATTTTAGGTTGTACCCACTATTCATATTACAAGCTCTATAGTGGTCAGTATAAAATTTCATATTGATCTCGCCGATATTATTGCAAGTGCTTGTTAAATGTATTTTTTGATAGGATGTTGCTATTTCGTCATTGGACTTTATACAAGTTACGAAATATTTGTGTATGATAAAAAAAAGGTCGTATGATACAATAAAATCAGCTAAAAGGTGTGAAATTAGTAGTCGTACAATAAAAATGAAGTTGCAAACATTTAATTTAATTTAATTTACTTTTGTGTTGGAATAATATTTCAAAGTCTACGTGACTTCAGGCTTGTTTTTAAAAAATGTTGTAAATTATATTGACTTTTGACGACCGTTACTGCGAGTTTCCATTCGCGAAATGGGTGTATTAGAGGACCCTGGTATGAATAATGTCGTGCTTAATTTTCGAACAAGAATGTCCTATCGGAAAGAAAGAGCATAAAGTGCACGAAAAATGGATAAACGACATAGAGAAAAACAGAGAACATCAACCGTATAAATTCTCACGTCCTCGCCATTCTTATCTCCTATATGTTCTGTATGTTCAAAGATAAATCTACAGCTTGTAAATAAGAGAGTTCGAGGTAACAGCAGCAACAGCTCGATGTATGCTCGCGGGGGTTATGCAAACTTACATATTGTTTCGTAATAGTGGAATAGGGGTTCTGAATAGTTGAAAACCCTTTGACCCTCGCAAGCTTCTCAACGACCTTAGAGCGACAATGCAGCGGAGGTAAAGAGAAAATGCTTGGTAAGAACATGCTACCGTTCTAAATAGCAATGAGCGCGGCAAGAACGTGGTTATACGCATTATGTGGATATTATTCCATGTCGGTTCAGGGGTATAATTATTGTGGCGCTGGAAATAATGCCTAAAAACTTAAAATCTTTGGGGTAATTTAAAACGTGTATCGAAATTTTTAACGGTTGGTAGCTACAGCTATTGCAAGGAAAACTGCTCAGCCATTTATTTTTTACTTCTTAGTTTCAAAAGCTCTTAAAATTATTTTGGTGTTTAATTGGTCTGTATTATTTTTCGCTTTCACGTGGAATCTTTGTTATTGGCGGAAAATAATGAGGAAGCATCTGTGTGCAAAGCTGTACTTTAATTGCAGGTTTTTTAAAATACTGTATACACTAAATTTTCTGTGCATAAATTGTTATAGACATCGAATCGCCCATAACATTATTCTCATAGTAAAACAAAAATTGACTGACATCTCTACTTACGCACCAAACTTCAGACCGTTCGTTGAATTCGTTTACTGTTCAAGTGATTCGAAAGAAAAACCCGTGACACACGCACACGTACACGCGCGCGCCATTTACAATTCGTTGATTTTTCTCTATTTATATTTGCAATAAAATATAGAGAATTTTATATATTATTTGAAACATATTTGTTTTCGGTATGCAGCACAGCAAGGTAGTAAATCAACTCAGCTTCTTATATATATTTTTTTCAATACCTGAATGTTTTCGTAAAATTCGAGTGATACATAATCTCGTAAAATTGGTGCATCCACACCGCGCGCTAAATTCAATACCGATCATCCGTCCATATGAGTCATTTTGTGAAAAACTATTTAGCGCAAGAGTTCTAAAGTTGTAATAGCTAGCGTGTGATCAGACATTTTTAACAAAATTCAAAACAAACTTTTTCTAAGCTTGGAACAAGTAATGAGAAATAATCCCTCAACCTGTGTAATAAATTTCAACTTGAAAACTGATACATGGACACAATCCAGACATCATTTTTAAATATAATTTTTGGATATTTTGGAAAATTCTGAGCAAGTTGACATAAAAATCTCAAGAAACAAAAATTGTTCATGAAAATAAAGTTTCCTCTATGATGAAGTAAAAACTATCACATTTTCATAATATTATAATAAGAGTGGTTTCGATATTCAAGCAAGCTTAGCAAGAAATAATAATGGTCAATAAAAAAAGTCGAATGCAACCAAGACGTTTCTTTTCTCACGTTTTTCATTAAAGTCTTAAAAATGTCAATTTTGATGTGGGTGCGAGAACGTTTTTACGATGTGCCACGTATCGGCGGGAAGTTAAGAAACGATGAGACTGTGGTTCAAGTCGTTATTCCTATAGATTCTGTGGCAAATTTCATCTCTGTTGCCAGTGGATGCTGCAGGGTTTATTGAAGTATGTTGGAACACGATCCACATGGGAATGATGCTGGTTATGTCGATACTATTAACGAGCTTATAAGGTACAACATAGTTTGCTCTTCTCGAAGTCCTACCTGGCCCCTTTAGTGACATATACTGCAATAGTATATACCATATATAGTAGGCCAATGTTACTTTACCTGCTGACAGGGCAAAAGCCAGTCCTCTCGTCTATACTATCAGCAGGTTACCAGACTCGCAAATAATTATAATTAGATGTAATCTAGAAGGATATGCGCCCGAGGCTGTTCGTGAGGGAAATCTGTACAGGTGTAGATTAAACCAAAAACGTATGTTTATATAGTGTAAGACTGTACTGGTATACCCAAGAGCTTAACAAGCATAATATTTTCCTTTCCTTAGCCTATCTTTGCGTCAATTGTTGGGGTGCCCCTTGTGGGAACAAAAGGCCTGTACGTGCTACAATTTACAATTTGATTCCAATCTTGCTCTCCTAATGCGTTCTCATGCCAACGCATATTATTGCATATTAGTGTATCTGACTATATTAATCTTATGTATGAAAAACCTCTCACTCCAACCGCGTATGAAAGAAAGGATGTAAAAGTGCGCCGATTACTGATACGGCTTCCTCTATCGGCTGTTCTCCTAATGGTAGGAAAAGCTAAAGTATATCTATAAGTAGCAGTCACTAATAGGAACATGGTTGCTATCTCTGCCGCATACCTTACTTCTATATTTTCTTATATTAAATTCCATTGAAAAAACAGATTTTTATGACAGCGTTGTTACCATAGGTGCCTCTCTAAATTTAAGTTTTATAGGTTATTACGGGGGTAAAAATAAGCAAAAAAGTGCGCAGTATGTTTGTTGTTGCTAGAATAGTTAACAGACAAATAAAAGAATCTTTAAGTTACACCAAATATTTCCACTATGATCAATACACTCTCGGGTTGTACCCATTTTTTAATTATAAAGGAAAAATTACGTCAAGATGACTCAGTACGGGCAGAAATTGAAATTTTTTATACGCTGTCAGCTTTAAGAGGGGTGAAAACGCCCTTTAGCAGTTGCGCATCACCGCAAGAGGCAGCTCTTCGCTGTATTACTTCATTTTTGGCGCAGTGGCAGCGAGAAGGAGATATCGTCTCGCCCTGACCTCACTATACTTATCTCGCCCACTCTGTTTTTTTTTCGATAGCTATGAAAGCAGAATCTTCCTTTTTCATTCCCAATACAATGTAGCGTAATTTATGTATTTTATACAATATAAATGTAACACTTATAAGACTCATTGTCGATAAGTTACCGACAATAGTTCGCGATCGATACATTATAAAAATAGCCGATAGGAGCATTCCCATCTAGACGTACGAAGCCCTCCCGGGCATGAAGAAAGAGAGCAACGCTCACCTCCCCCCAATCGTCCACAAACGCTGTAGCGACAACCACGTTCCGCGGTTAATAAAATACGAGAAAGCTTTTCATCAGTAATCCGATTATAATCAGTCATCATAAATTCCATCTGGGAATATTACAGCAAGCCGAGTGGGAAATAAGTGCGGGCGAAAATTATGGTAAGATATTTTTGTCAAGAATTAACATGTGAAACGAAAGTAAATGTACGTAACGGAAAGTTATATGGCTAACCTCTTACGCCTCATGGCACTAGGACGGTTGGGCTCTCGTAACCCGAGATCTTCTTCAGTGGAAGACTATTGTTGTCCCGTCGTGAGAAATCTGGAATAATCGGGACTCACGAGTAGCGATAGACTTGAATTTCGTCAAGAAAATTACGTTGATGTACGATATACCCAGGATAAAGACGTGTCAAGGCTACCCTACAACTAGTCACCATTATCGATGCCATAGTTGGCTAAATAAGAATCGTCCTCTCGTCGAGGAAGTGCGTCTTCATCAGTAAGATAAGTAACGAATGATTTTGAGTATAATATGTTCAGAGAATGTGCCATAAATGACCCATGTTATGACATGAATATGTACCGATATATGTGTGAGAGATTCGAAGGCGCCAAAGGCGTAATGTACTGATTTGTGTATATAATTGTCACTTGGTGAATCCAAAATAATGCGTCACTGCCTATCTCGGCAATTCAGAATTATTAAAAAGTGAATAGACGGTTCGAAGAACCTTTTCATGTAACGCAGCATAGAGAATTGGCTCGACGCTACATAATTGTCCATAAAAAACAGAATATTCCCATTTGTGTAATTCTCAAATTAACCGTTGCATTTGTGTAAAGAAATTTAAGTCAACATATTGAAAGGATTATCGAGACAGGAGGAGCGCAACCTTTTGGATAATTGTAACGTGAACTGCGATAGACGGCGTGTAGCGCAGAATGGAAGGCGAGTCCTCCCAGTGAGTTAACAGTTGGTTAGGTTTATTATGATATAAATTCTTGAAAGGTGATTCGCAGGAAGCGAAAGCACAAAATTGAATAGTTGCCAAGAGACTGATGAAACAACCATGTACCTCCTAATAAAAATAACATGGTTACATAAAGCTCCGACATTTAGAACATTAAATATTAATGTCGGATCATTATTGTAAAGAACCTATAAAATCTATTTGACAACGTTTCATTAAACAATTGAGAAAGTATTGCATTCGTTACATAACTAAATAATTTTGGAAACAGTGATATAACAACCGTAATTTACTAGTAATGATAAAGGGCATCACTGCAGTTTGCTTGCTATCAATTTCATGACCTCGAGAGGTAAACTTTCACGTAAAAGATATCTCAAATTAGCATTTCAGAAATTCTAACAAAACTTTTATAATGCGGCTTTATTATCATTCACAATAGTCCTGGAATAAGTATAACCAGGATCATCATCACTTTAGGTTCAAATGAATAAGCAACTAAAATAAAATCATAATAAAATAATCACATGGAAATTTAGTACTATGTATGTGTATGTGTATGTCTAATATATATATATATATTACTATTTAAGTATATATATCAGGAGTACAAATTGAAAATGCGGGATTTTTTTCTATTTTTGAACGTTTATTCTGAAAAAATGGTAACAAATGAATTATTCAAAGTATTGTCCATCGCTAGCCACAACTTTTTCCCATCTTTCTGGCAATTTACGGATACCGTCGCGAAAAAATTCGGCCGGCTTGGCTGCTATCCAGTCATCGACCCATTTTTGGGCTTCTTCGTAAGAATGGAAGCGCTGGTCAGCTAGGCCATGTGTCATCGATCGGAAAAGGTGGTAATCGGAAGGAGCAATATCTGGGCTATACGGCGGGTGGGGTAAGACTTCCCATTTCAGCGTTTGTAGGTATGTTTTGACCGGCGCTGCAACATGTGGCCGAGCGTTGTCATGTTGCAAAATTACTTTGTCGTGTCTTTGCTCGTATTGTGGCCGTTTTTCTTTGAGTGCGCGGCTCAAACGCATCAATTGAGTTCGGTATAGTGCTCCTGTGATGGTTTCGTTCGATTTCAATAGCTCATAATACACCACACCCAGCTGGTCCCACCAAATACAGAGCACGAGCTTGGCGCCGTGAATATTTCGTTTGGCCGTCGATGATGATGCATGGCCGGGGTAACCATATGATTTTTTGCGCTTCGGGTTATCGTAATGGATCCACTTTTCATCACCAGTGACAATGCGATGCAAAAAACCCTTCCGTTTTTGCCGTTCGAGCAGCAGTTCGCATGCAAAAAAACGGCGCTCGACGTCTCTCGGCTTCAGCTCATACGGCACCCAATGTCCTTGCTTTTGGATCATTCCGAGGGCTTTTATACGATGGGAAATGGCTTGTTGTGTCACTCCCAATGAATCTGCGAGCTCTTGTTGAGTTTGACACGAGTCTTCATTGAGTATTGCCTCCAATTCAGCAATCTCAAACTTTTTCACTTGGCCCGGCCGCTCTTTGTCCTCTACGTCAAAATCACCACTTCTAAACCGCACAAACCATCTCTCGCACGTTGAAACCGATGGAACATGACTCGGATAAGCCTCGGAGACCAATCGATGTGCTTCAGCAGCACTTTTCTTCAAATTAAAGAAGTAAATTAAAACTTCCCGCAAATGCTGTTTTGTTGGCACGAAACTCGACATATTGAGGGCTCAAAAAAACTATGAATTTGACACTGCGACAAATTGACACATACTGAAAATTAAAGCTATAAGACGTAGCTTTGACATGAACATAGTCACAGTACTGCCTGATGCGTATAGCGTTAGTAACGCCATCTGTTATCAAACCCGCATTTTCAATTTGTACCCCTGATATATATATCTATAATAGTCGGATTGATGAGGAAACAACAAGTTACTAACCAGTGAAGAATCCCAATTTCATTTAATATGCATTAGAACTTGTCACATAATCGTTAATCTGTGCTCGCGGCACCCACCCTTGCGATAGTGCTAATTTGGGTTAAACTCCAAATTACGCTGATATTACATATATATTTCTGATGTGTTCATATTGATTTCGCTATGGCATTAGTTTTGTATGCACTTGTTTAATTATAATTTTGATATAATTAAATTAAGATAGAAATGCAAATCCTATGAGTTTTCAAGGTATCCTCGCCATTATCATAAGCTATAATTCCGGTGTGATATAATGAACGAATCCTTCACCAAATAAAATATTGTGATCAGTAATGATGAGCTCTGGAGTCTTCAATCCTATTCTAAGAAGTTAAGAGAGTCATACGAAATAAAAGTAAGAACACATTGTGATAATTATTACAAATGGCGCCCAACGTGGGGCACTCGATAACATCTGTTCCACGAGTCTAGTGGAGGTGACTGACTGAAATAGTTACTAAGATTGTCGAGGGGTCCATCATGTTGATATAAAAAAATCTGTTGTGTCTACATGGCTATTAATTAAGAATAACGTCGTGGCTTTACCTAAAGTTTGAAAATTTAAAAGACAAATAATAACATGTGCTGTAAGCCTATAAAGAAGGGCGAGAATTGGTGTGTGAATTAGTACATATGAATACCCGTTCCAAAGCAAAGCGCGAGAAAAGAACAGACGACATAGTGTCTGACAACGATAGAAACGAACGAAATAATATTAATATTAGTATGGATGACAATCCCATAACGGAATTGCCGCCACGAATCTCCCCTGTGGTTGAACAATTTCAACTTGAACGGTCCCGCATGGAGAGGCAACGCACTGAATGGGATGCGCTGCGAGTAAGAATGATGGATGAACTTAATCAAATGCGTGCGACGTTGGATAGACAGGAAAGAGAAATTATGCGATTGCGAGAGGAAAATAGTCAACTTCGTAACCAGTCAAACACGAGTGAGAGTGCCGACCGCAACACTGGCATGTTAAACGGGTTGGTACGCGGAATCAATTCTATGAATATTCACATCAAACCTCCACGATTTGGAAACGATCTTTTGGTAAATCCAAACGAATTTATCGAAGACGTAGCCAAATATTTCTTAGTAAAAAAGGTTCCGGAAGACTGTAAAATGTTAGTGTTAGAAACTCTTCTTGATGGACGCGCGCGCGACTGGTTTAGAACTCAACCGGATGTGGGGGATAACTTCGACTCATTTAAATGCATATTCTTGGAAGAGTTTTATTCCTTATCGACCCAAGTACGATTGAAGTCACAATGGGCTAACCGTCGTTATAACTCCTCCGACGGAAGTCTACAATCGTATTTCCTAAAGCAAACGAGTATCGCCCAGTATTTTAACCCTAAACTCGACAAATATGAAATAAACTACACCGTCGTGCAGCAGCTACCTATGCGTGCACGAGATTCGTTAGTAACAGTCAACTATGCTGATACGAATACGGTGGCGAGGGCGTTATCACAGCTGGACATATCATATGAAGAAAATAAAGGTCGGGATAAAACTAGGATGTCGTTAAATAATCACCAGTCAGGTAGTTACTCATCATTTAATCCCAATGGAAGTGGAAGGGACACGCGAAATGCCAGCAGGTCAGCCTCGTTAGAAAATTCAAGCCAAGCGCCGCGTTCATCATCATCACCATATCACTCACGGGGAATGAACGTAGACGTAGCTTCGTGGTACCCAATCCCGAACATGTCGGTACCTCCACCCAATCTATCCTCAAGTGAGAATGTGGGGGATGAGGCTGGAGCTTCAGGTATCCCTAGGATCGCTTCTTTAAACTCTCGTGCGGCGCCATGAACCCTGGGTCCTACATGCGCCGCTATCCATTCGATTTATTCGAGGACCTAACTTCGTCCATAACAAAGGCGTCAAGCCCACAGACAAAGCCCAATGATTTCAAAACGTCCACGTGTCCCCACGTTATACTCTCAGTGCTACGAGTTCCGATCTCGACACTCCTCGACACAGGAAGTCAAGTGACCTGCATATCTGAGCAATTTTTCAATTATCTCAGTAAACATCAAGAACTTTCCGTGCTTCCAGTGGTTAACATCGTCGTACTAACGGCCATAAAAGAAAAACCCACGCCGGTTAAACGGCAAGTCTTACTGAGCATTACTCTGGGCCAAGTCCAAGTGCAGACAGTGTTTCTCGTAATTCCACACTTATCAAGCAAGATGATTCTCGGTAGTGACTGGATGTTACGTACCGGTACCATCATTGATTTCGCCCATCAATCCCTTGTAATAAACCAACAGGCAATTCCACGGGATTATGTCTCTTTTGGCCAACTACCAACGGAGCGCCTAAATGTCTCTATGGACAACGAATTTACATATATACAAATTTTAAAAATTCAACCCCTTGGGAGGGCTCTACCCATGGTGAATGCGACGATGAGTAGAGAGAGTCAGTCTGATAATGCAAATTCGCCAATCACCCATGATGAGAATCTGGTTAAGAAAAGAGAGACAGTTGTTGTAAAAATAGCAACGGAGCTATCGTTGAACACTAGAGATACATCACCTCGCCCCAACAAAGAAGACGCCGAGGAGGATGCAATGTCGCCGAACACAGAGAGTAGGCGCAAATTGTTGCAACGACTAAAACACATGGAGGACAATATAAGAACTGAGTACGCTCCTAATATCACATCAGACATTAGTGAACCCATCAATACCGTGAAGAGTGTCGCCGAGCAGGTGGACAAGGATGTCATCGACAACGATACGGACGATAATATCATAAATGAACGAGAAGATTTTGAATTGAATGAGGCTCAATATGCGTGTCGCCTATACAAGGACGGTGAGGATGAAAATTTCTTTGAGGACGTGAGACTAATCATATCAGAGCTATCCAACTGTAACTTAGAGCAGCGCTCCGCAATAAGTCAAATATTATGCGAACACCGACGCTTATTCTCATACAAAACCGAAGGGGCCGGGCATTACGAACACGAAATCCGGTTAAAAAACCCAAAGACCATCGTACGGCGTTCATATCCTGTACCGTTTGCTTTGCGAGATGCGGTAGGCAAAGAAATTAGAAGCATGATGGAATCCGGAATTATTGAACGCTCAGACAGCCCGTTTTGTAATCCTCTACGCATCGTGGAAAAGAAGGACGGACGAATTCGCATATGCTTGGATGCACGATTTATAAACGATGCAGTAGACAGCGACAATGAAAGGCCACCGGTCATAGAAGAAATTCTTCAGAAGTACCACGGTACCAGGTATATATCGACCACTGATCTCGCATATGGATATTGGCAGATCCCTTTATCAAAAAACTCGCGCCCATATACCGCTTTTTTGTATGGATCGCAATTATACCAATTCTGCCGAATTCCATTTGGATTAAAAACAGCCGGGAGTGGATTTATAAGAGCTTTGGACCTCGCCGTGGGTGCTGAATTCGACTCATTCTTGACCACGTATATCGATGATTTACTCATTACATCAGCCACTTTCGACGAACACGTTGATCATATACGTCAAATCTTTGGAAGATTGCAAGCGCACAATTTTACGTTGCGATTGGATAAGTCTTATTTCTGTCGGTCTGAAGTGGACTTCTTAGGGTTTACTTTATCCACCAACGGTATCAGACCTAATCAAGATAAGCTAGAAATTATCAGGAATTTTGCTGAACCCGCCAATAAAAAAGAGTTACAACAGTTCATCGGAGTGTGCACATACTATCGCCGCTTTAGTGTACGTCATTCAAACTTACTTGACCCCTTTCGTCCACTACTAAAGAGCAAAAATAGTTGGAATTGGACATCCGGCCATCGTTTAGCGTTTAACGACCTGAAAAATGCTTTCGCTGATTGTATCACTTTACGTCACGTAATTCCTGATGTACCGTTTCGGTTGCAAACCGACGCGTCGGACAAGGGCATCAGTGGCATTTTATATCAAATTGACGAGGCAGAAGAACCTCAAGTAATCTCATTGGTCAGTCGATGTCTTAACCCCGCAGAAATTAACTATACTACCACCGAAAAGGAGCTGCTAGCGATTATCTACTCAATTTCAAAATGTCGGGTATATTTGGCAAGGAGGGAATTCTACGTCATTACGGATCACCAAGCGCTCACCTTCCTCAACACTACCCTTTTTCATACCGCCAGATTGGCACGATGGAGCATTTATTTACAGCAATACACCGTAGTCATACAGCATTGTGCTGGCCGAGACAACGTGGTAGCCGATTTTTTTAGTCGCAATCCGAGTGGAAAATTCGAGCCGGAAGGAAATACTCATCGTATGGTCATCGCATCTCTGACTCGCTATTTGGAGTTAAAAGTCGAACGGAAGAAATATATGGCGAACACATTGCATAAGATAATATCTCGACATGATCAATTACCTACTGATCTGCGGCGAGACCTAAAGATGATCGCGCAACATCAGCGAGACGATCCCTTGATTGCTAAGAAATTCGAAAGCGTTGGACGAGACCAAGAGAATCCCATGTATCACATCAGTCAAGAAATATTATTTCATAGATCCGCTCGCGAAGGCCATTGGCAACTGGTCGTTCCGGCGACCTTAACGAGTCGGCTATTAAGGTTCACACACCAAAAAATTGGCCATCCCGGGGTATCAAAAACTTTGGCGTATCTGCGAATACATTTTTATTGGGATCACATGGCGAAAGAAGTCAAACGGCACGTACTTAGTTGTGATCTCTGCCAAAGAGTGAAATGTAACAATCGATCGATGGAGGGAGAATATCAGTTAATCGTTGCGAGTAAGCCAACAGAATTAGTGACCGTTGATTTCTACGGCCCGCTACCCCGTTCCAGAGGAGGCGTTGAATACATATTTGTCGTACTAGATGCTCATTCTAAATATGTTAAACTGTACCCACTTAAAAAGGCCACTACCAGAAATGCAATTAGCAAGATCATGGATAACTATATACCGTTAATGGGACGGCCCAGCAAAATACTATCGGACAACGGGACCCAATTTACTTCGTCGCGCTGGAAATCGCGACTTGAGCAAGAAGGAATTACGGTGCTTTTTTCATCAATTAGGCATCCACAAAGTAATCCCACAGAACGGGTAATGCGAGAGTTAGGGAGACTATTTCGCACCCTCTGCTCGGATGCTCACACAGGATGGGCGCTACATGTAGACCGCATCGAAACCTGCCTCAATATCACCCATCACACAACCACCGGCTTCACACCGCACGAGCTGCATTTTGGATCACGTGTCACGGAAGAACTGGACACCCTATTTCAATTCCCAACGGATGAGGTTGTGACCCACTCAGAGAAAATCGCTTTAGCAAAGGAAAGGATGCAAGTTCATTATGAATATCGGCGAAAGGCGCAAAAAAGTATTTCCAAAGTCCCGCTACAAATAGGAGATCTGGTTCTCTTGCGCGTTCCTATTCCATCGAATGCCAAGGATCGTGTGATATCCAAGTTTTTTCATTTGTACCGAGGGCCCTATAGAATAAAAGAAAGTCGAGGTAACAATGCATTTTTACTCGTCGATCCGGACGATCCTCATAAGATAAAGAATACTTACAATCGTTGTAGTCTGAAACGATACCAAAGCCCGAGTTAACATGTCATCATCGGTTAATACTAGTCAATTGTATGGATGAATGTGTTATTTAGCTCAATGGTCGGTTAACAATAAGTCCACCATTAGCGCTAAATAAGGGGGATAATTATAAGACTCATTGTCGATAAGTTACCGACAATAGTTCGCGATCGATACATTATAAAAATAGCCGATAGGAGCATTCCCATCTAGACGTACGAAGCTCTCCCGGGCATGAAGAAAGAGAGCAACGCTCACCTCCCCCCAATCGTCCACAAACGCTGTAGCGACAACCACGTTCCGCGGTTAATAAAATACGAGAAAGCTTTTCATCAGTAATCCGATTATAATCAGTCATCATAAATTCCATCTGGGAATATTACAGCAAGCCGAGTGGGAAATAAGTGCGGGCGAAAATTATGGTAAGATATTTTTGTCAAGAATTAACATGTGAAACGAAAGTAAATGTACGTAACGGAAAGTTATATGGCTAACCTCTTACGCCTCATGGCACTAGGACGGTTGGGCTCTCGTAACCCGAGATCTTCTTCAGTGGAAGACTATTGTTGTCCCGTCGTGAGAAATCTGGAATAATCGGGACTCACGAGTAGCGATAGACTTGAATTTCGTCAAGAAAATTACGTTGATGTACGATATACCCAGGATAAAGACGTGTCAAGGCTACCCTACAACTAGTCACCATTATCGATGCCATAGTTGGCTAAATAAGAATCGTCCTCTCGTCGAGGAAGTGCGTCTTCATCAGTAAGATAAGTAACGAATGATTTTGAGTATAATATGTTCAGAGAATGTGCCATAAATGACCCATGTTATGACATGAATATGTACCGATATATGTGTGAGAGATTCGAAGGCGCCAAAGGCGTAATGTACTGATTTGTGTATATAATTGTCACTTGGTGAATCCAAAATAATGCGTCACTGCCTATCTCGGCAATTCAGAATTATTAAAAAGTGAATAGACGGTTCGAAGAACCTTTTCATGTAACGCAGCATAGAGAATTGGCTCGACGCTACATAATTGTCCATAAAAAACAGAATATTCCCATTTGTGTAATTCTCAAATTAACCGTTGCATTTGTGTAAAGAAATTTAAGTCAACATATTGAAAGGATTATCGAGACAGGAGGAGCGCAACCTTTTGGATAATTGTAACGTGAACTGCGATAGACGGCGTGTAGCGCAGAATGGAAGGCGAGTCCTCCCAGTGAGTTAACAGTTGGTTAGGTTTATTATGATATAAATTCTTGAAAGGTGATTCGCAGGAAGCGAAAGCACAAAATTGAATAGTTGCCAAGAGACTGATGAAACAACCATGTACCTCCTAATAAAAATAACATGGTTACATAAAGCTCCGACATTTAGAACATTAAATATTAATGTCGGATCATTATTGTAAAGAACCTATAAAATCTATTTGACAACGTTTCATTAAACAATTGAGAAAGTATTGCATTCGTTACATAACTAAATAATTTTGGAAACAGTGATATAACAACCGTAATTTACTAGTAATGATAAAGGGCATCACTGCAGTTTGCTTGCTATCAATTTCATGACCTCGAGAGGTAAACTTTCACGTAAAAGATATCTCAAATTAGCATTTCAGAAATTCTAACAAAACTTTTATAATGCGGCTTTATTATCATTCACAATAGTCCTGGAATAAGTATAACCAGGATCATCATCACTTTAGGTTCAAATGAATAAGCAACTAAAATAAAATCATAATAAAATAATCACATGGAAATTTAGTACTATGTATGTGTATGTGTATGTCTAATATATATATATATATATTACTATTTAAGTATATATATATATATCTATAATAGTCGGATTGATGAGGAAACAACAAGTTACTAACCAGTGAAGAATCCCAATTTCATTTAATATGCATTAGAACTTGTCACATAATCGTTAATCTGTGCTCGCGGCACCCACCCTTGCGATAGTGCTAATTTGGGTTAAACTCCAAATTACGCTGATATTACATATATTTTTCTGATGTGTTCATATTGATTTCGCTATGGCATTAGTTTTGTATGCACTTGTTTAATTATAATTTTGATATAATTAAATTAAGATAGAAATGCAAATCCTATGAGTTTTCAAGGTATCCTCGCCATTATCATAAGCTATAATTCCGGTGTGATATAATGAACGAATCCTTCACCAAATAAAATATTGTGATCAGTAATGATGAGCTCTGGAGTCTTCAATCCTATTCTAAGAAGTTAAGAGAGTCATACGAAATAAAAGTAAGAACACATTGTGATAATTATTACACACTACATAGCGTATGTAACCAAATATATCTGTGTATAATGTTTGGATAAATCAGCAATACTGTACGTACAAAAAAATTGAGAATGCAAAACAATTATAATATGCTACAGTATTAGCCGTCTATTCGCATCTAACTTTAATTGTAAAAACTTCGTACGTTGTGTTTCTACCCCCTGGAAATATTGTTTATGTATGTGAAATATAAACTGAAAACATATTGCAAATGTAATTTTGTATGCTGCATGTATTCTAGATATATGTATGTCGTTTATCTAAAATGTCTATCAAACTTACGTTGTATATGCAACGTTAAAAAATGTATGCAACACGTGAATTGTATAAATAGGCAATATTTAGGGTTTCGTATACACGTATCACCTTGATCAAAAAGCTTTAGGACTTTATTCATAAAATCGAAAATACAAATTTATTCATCAATATCGATATGGTCCCCTTCAAAGTACTCCCCATCGACTGCAACGCACTTACGCCAGCGCTTGATTCAATCCTCGAAATATCTTCAGTACTCAATTTTCGGTATGTTCATCAGACCCGTCTTCGATTTTTTCATGACATCCTCTCGGGTGCTGTAACGCGTTCCGCGAAGCGGTTTTTTAAGTCGGTTGAACAGGAAAAAGTCGCAAGGAGCCAGACCAGGTGAATTCGAAGACTGCTGGATAGTATTCGTGTTGTTTTTGGTCAAAAACTCACGGATAAGGATCGCATTGTGCGACGGTGCGTTATCGTAGTGCAAAATCCACGAGTTGTTTTCCCACAAATCCGATCTTTTTTGGCGAATTGCTTCACGAAAACGTCTCATAACGCCCAAATAATACTCTTTGTTGACTGTCTGTTTTTCTGGCAAGAATTCATGACGCACAACACAATTGTAATCCATGAAAACCGTGAGCATCGCCTTCTTTTTTGACTGAAAACGACGTAGTTTTTTCGGTGTCGGCTCATTCGGTGCACGCCATTCACTCACTTGATGTCTGGATTGCGCTCATACTCATAAATCCATATCTCGTCTCCAGTGATGATCCGTTTGATAAATGTTGGGTCGGATTCGGTCTTCGAAATCATGTCTTTCGCGTTTTTAACGCGGTCCTTTTTTTGCATGAAATTGAGGTCTTTCGGAATCTGTTTTGCAGCGACACGTCTGAGGCCCAAATCAATAACCAAAATGTCTTGAGCGGATCCATAAGCGATGTCAAGTCTTCTGTCAGCTCTCTGATTGTCAATTGGCGGTTTTCGACCAATATTTCTTTGATTCTATCGATGTTTTCATCGGTTTTCGACGTCGACTCACGGCTACTTCTGAAGTATTCGTGCCACCGAAAAACGTTTGATCTCAAAAGAGTATCATTGCCGAAACACTTGTCCAACATTCCCAAGGTCTGCGGACCGTTAAATCCGTTTTTCACACAAAAATTAATGTAAACTCGTTGATGCACAGTTGATGCTATTTTTAAACTTGTGAAAAATCGAAAACACGCACAAAGGTAGATGTACTCGGTACAGCGTAACTTTTCAAGCTATGACGCTGAATTTGGAGGGAAGTGGCAAAAACAGATGTGGTAACTTAACAAAAAAAAATTCAATCGTGTGACTGACAGCGCCACACGGTGGACGGTCCTAAAACTTTTTGATCAAGGTAGTATATCGCATATGTTAGGGATATACATATGGTTTTAAATACACATACAAAATGCAACATTGAAGTCATATATATCGATATTAAGATACACACAGTTTCGACATTAAGATATACACGGTTTCATGTATACATATATGCAGCACGTTAATTGTAAAACACACACACACACACACACACGCACACACACAGAGAGAGAGAGAGAGAGAGAGAGAGAGAGAGAGAGAGAGAGAGAGAGAGAGAGAATGCAGGTAGTTTCGCATGTCGTACTTCAAGCCAACGATTATCTCAAACTTTTTCTTATCTATCAGTAGGAATTTGGAATCACCATTCATCCACTATCATTATCGAACACCCGATATGTAGGTATGATTTCGCAACTGTACGGTGGTTGCATGGAGTCACACTTTTTCGCGACTCTAAGAATGCGCTTCGAATCACGAGAAGCTTCTTCTGCTGCTGTTAGCGAAACGATCCAAATTTTTCTCGTTACTCGTAACATTTATAGCAAGTAACAGTGGTATCTCCCTGCATGTACTAGTATAACAATGTAACAAAGTTAACTTAGTTCATCGATACTTCCTGCAACGTGTACCATCTGTTTCACTCGATATAAAAGTACTTATGTTATTATAGTCACCATTGTTAGACGAGCGAAGAAAGGGCTCTCAGAGCTCCTCCTTTGAGTCATACATTTGTTTGCGCATACCGAGCGCCGACACTTACGGAAACATACTGCTTAAATCGCGAAAATACTAATCAGCACTTATCAGGAACTATTGAGGGCCATCAGTGATTCATTAGTTATCTTTCATATTTTCGCAATTCCGTCAGTGTTTTTCTGTAAGAGTACGACCGATCCTATATAAAGGGTGATTCCAAGCTCTGCTTGTAGACCCAAATAAGTCGTTGGTTGAAGTGGATCAAGTTAAAAGAGTCATTGCCTGGAGGTGCTACGTACGAAATGGCTGGACGTTCATAATGACATTAAATAATAGTAAATTAAATTTCTAGCTCGATAGCTCAAAATTTACGAAAGTTATAGAGATCACACTTTTTTCGAAAAAGTCAAACAACCATAAAATAAGACACCCGTTAGCGATTTAGGCGAAAATTGGAGCGAACCAACGGGAGTTATGACCCGATTCGTATGCAAAGTTTCAGTAAGATCACACACACACACAAAACAAGGGGAGAAACTACCCTGAAACTCCTACTTGGCGCATCCCCAGGTGACGGATGAGGGAACGTCCACTAGATATAGTGGATAGGATGCTGAGTGCCACCCGTGGCCCAAACAGATTAGCGGAAGGTACCTCGAAATTTAACCAATCCCGGAGAGTACACCTACCATGGAAAAGTTTACGGTACAGGGGCACGGATCCCTAGTACCGGCGTCTGACAGGGATCAAAAAGCGGGCGCTAGGACATCGTCATCAAACGACCGCAGTAATACAGAGGTGAACCACTTGGCCTCCGTGGCGTACCAAGTAACGAAGAAAAGTGAAAGCAAGAGCTCCACATCCTGGATTGTTATAACACCAGCCTCTAAGGTTTCATCAGGGGCAAAATTAACGATGGTGGTGGAACCAGAAAAGTTGCCAACTTCATGAGTACATCGTATGATAGAGTGCTGAGGCTGGAGAAAGAAGCTGGCAAGACGAAGGCTGGTATAGCGTCGGCACCAAAGAATGCTGCACCTACGCAGATCTTACCGAAAACGTTTGCCGATGTGATGGCTATACCACGAATCCAAGAGCATTCGGAAGAGTCCGCCAGGAATAAACGCACTCCGTCTTCGGCAGAGGTCCATAATGCGAAGTGGAAGAGGAAATTCAGAAAGGAAACACCGCTGGATCCCTACAAGATTCACGCAGAAATGACCACAGATGCCATCAGTATCAGCTGGGATAAGCTAAGGATGAAGCAGCAATGTAGGCAGCGCCAGCAACCACCACTACGCAACGTCCTCATCACCAAGAGGAAAGGGCTGCTGAGCTGTGCTGAGATCCTAAGCAAAGTGACGACGAATGACACACTGAAGGAGGTGGGACAAAGTGTCTTCAAAATACACCGGACGATGGCGGGAGACATCATCTTTGTCTTGGAAAAAACAAGTCAGGACAGAATAGCTCAGTTCTGCACGGTCATTGAGACTACTTTGGACGAGGGTGCCGCTTTAAAAAGCAGAGTGCAGCCGACCTCGATTGAGACCAAGGACCTCCATGAAGTCACGACGAAGGTCTGAGATCTGAGATGCCCTCAAGCGCGTCCTTGGCGAGAACTCCAAGGTGGAACTGGATAGAATTAAGTCCATTAGGAAAGCGTATGGTGTCACTCAAACAGCGGTGGTGACACTACCGTCATAGGTGGCAAAAAAGTTACCGATATACGGAAAATCCGCATCGGCTGGATAGTTTGTCTAATTGGAGGAATAATTTGGCCAACCAAATGCTTCAAGTGCTGGCAGTATATGCATCTGTCTAAGAACTGCAGAAAAATGGTGGACAAATCGGAGTGCTGCATGAAGTGCAGCGGTGAAGGTCACAAGGCCAAAAAGTGCATTGCAGCGGTAAAGAGTTATCCTCTTGATCCGTGCCCCAGAACGTTGCTGGAAGCAATAAGTGCCCAGCTGCAAGAGAGCTTTTTAGGCGCTTATCCAAAAGCGCGAATGAAAATTCTGCCTGTGAATCTCAACCACTGTGAAGCAGCACAAGATCTGCTCCTGCAGACTGTGCGGAAGAAGAAGGTTCACCTAGCGATCATCTCGGAGCTGTATACATCTCGACCAGCAATCCTGGGAAGTGATACAGCAGGTAAGGCTTGCAGCAAGTACTCTTTCCAGGAAACCATAGGTAGGTGGCTTCATAAGGGTCGAAATAAATGGCGTCTACCTCTACAGTTGCTATAACACACCGAGCATGATGTTAGAGAACTTTGGAGGAATACTGGAGTGGCTGGTCAATGGCGTCAAGGACTGAATTCCACACGCGATTGCGGAAGACTTGCATGCCTGGACATTGTACTGGGACAGCCAAAGAACGGATAAGAGAGGTCAAGCACTCTTGAATACACTGTCTGTACTGAACTTAGTCCTGCTCAATGATGGCAGGTTACCCACATAGTGCAAGGGAGAAGCGACTTCAGTGATACACCTAACATTCGTCAGCAGTGTTCTCGTAAAGGGCGATATACGCTGGCAACGTATCACCCTTTGCGATGATGGACATCTATACACACAACGATTCAGCGTGCTATCACGTGGGAAGTATCAATACAGCAATGTAAGCGACGGCTGTTGGGTGGAACGAAAGTCCTTGACTAGAAAGCGAACATGTTGGATGTAGAAGCGTCTTGCGAGGCTTTGGACAGCAGCGATAGCATAGCTTACAGGACAGAGACCAAAGTTCAGGAAATGATGAAGAATCTTCATTCCCCGATATACTGGCGGAGTGATGCAATTGCCAGGCTACGTTGAAAGAGCAACCAAGCTAGAAGGTTAGCCCAGCGAGTTAGGGGCAGGAGCACACATCCAAAACGTACGGCGAAGTATAAGGCAGGGTGGGCCAAGTCAACAAAGACAATAAGGCAGAGCAAAAGGCAGATCTGGACCAAGCTACTCGGCGAAGTCGACGATGATCCCTGGGGCAGGTCTTATAAGGTGGTCATGACTTGCCTAAAGGGGCAGTCAAGACAGCAATATACGTGCCCACATCAACTCAGTGCGATTCCTTAACTGTGGAGCTGAATTACCAGGTATAACCTGAGGAGAATAAAGTTATTCCGCATATTACACAGAAGGAATTGCTCCAAGCATGTAGCAAAGTGGGTAAGAAGAAGACACCGGAAATGGATAGCATCCCCAATGTCGCACTTAAGGCGGCCGTTAATGTAGCTTCTTGGTTATTCATAGACGTGTATAATGCATGTCTCAGGAAGGGAACCCTCTCTGACCCAAGAAAGCTGCAGGGACTTATTCTCTTGCCAAAGAGTAAAAAACGCCTGTTGATTCATGGTCCTATCGCCTTTTATGCTTGTTGCACATTTCAGAGAAAATCTTTAAGAGGATAATCAACAATCGATTAAAGACCGCTATTGGGAACTCTCTGGCGAATAACCAGTTCGACTTCAGAAAAACGAAATCGACGCTAGACGCCGTAAACCACGTAGTCAACACAGCGAGAGAAGCAACCTCGGACACAACGTGGAAAGGAGGAGCAAAGAAGTATTGTCTCCTTGTCGCTCTGGACGTCAAAAATTGATCAAGAGGCAACAGGTTCCTAAAGTACGACACAGAGGATCATCCACAAGAGTACAGTCACTGAAGGTATTCCGCAAGGCTCTGTGCTTGGCCCGCTTTTCTGGAATATAATGTATGACGACCTTAGTGGCCTTCGCAGATGATTCGCGAATTATCCGGAAGAAACTAACGGAATCTATGAGAAGACTTACGATTGAATACAGCAGTGGATGCATTCAGCTGGCCTAACACTGACTTAGCACAAGACAGAGGCTGTGTTGATCACCAGCAAGAAGATGATGGAAACAATTGAACTGACAGTAGGACAACACGCAATTACGTACCAGCTCTGCATACAGTTCCTGGGAGTGATCATCGATGCAAGGCTCAGCTTTAAGCAACACGTAGGATACGTCATCGCCAAGGCAGCCAGGATAGAAGCAGTGCAAGCCCGGCTTAAACCGAACATAGGCGAGCCAACGCAGGAGAGAAGGAAGCTACTGGCACCAATGGTCACTTCTGTTCTGACTTACGGCCTAGCCATTTGGGAAGATGCTCTTAAAATGTAGAAGTATCCACGGACTACGGCAGCGGTCTATCGGCTCAGTGCCTTAAAGGTTTCCTGCGCATCCCGCATACTGTCGAAAGATGCGGTATATGTCCTCGTAGGAATATTACCAATTGAAATCCTGGCTGTAGAAAGAAGGTATCATTACCCATCATCACAGGAGCTGATGGCTGGACTTCGCGATGAACAGAGGAACCAAATCGAACAAAAGAGCTTGCTACGCTGGCAGCAGAAGTGGGACACACCTGCGAAGGAGGGAGGTGAACACATCGTCTAATCTTTCAGGTAGATGGTTGGGCAAACCGCAAATGCGGAGAGGTTAACTACTACCTAACACAAAAGCTCTCAATACATGGTTGCTTCAGAGCTTACCTTCACTGGTTCGGTTACGAAGTCTCCGGAGTGTCTCGATGTGGGGTACCGGAGGATGCTGAACACGTGTTATTCCGATACCCACGCTTCCGACAGGGGAGAAAGGAACTAAAAGGAGCATTAACGACAATACCGACTCCAGACACAATGGTGGAGCACATGACCACATCGGAGGAAAACTGCGGCGCCTAACAAATTCGCTTCAGTGATACTGAAGAAGTTGCGCCAAGAAGGAAAGAATAGGAGAAGGGTAACAACGACAATGGTTGTCCCTCCTTGAAAAATCGGCAGAGACAGCTGCAATCAACAGAGGAAGAGCTACGGCTGTGCCCACCTCCGCGAAGTAATGCTTAGCAGTGGTCCCGCGGGGGTAAGATAAAGGTCAATGAATAAAGGGGGTTAGGGTTTTAGTCGGTAGAACACGCATGCGAGTTCGACACACTGGTTGCCGAATCAACGCACGGTGCATAGAATATTTCCCCCCTCAACAAAAAGACACACACACACACAAAAGCGCGTGCAATCATTTTTTTAAATATGGATTCTCGATGTTTTGGAACAATTTAAGTACTCTGACAAAAATCTCGAAACAAAAATTTTTCACGAATATAAAGCTTCTTCTCTGAGGAACTGAAGTAGTCAATCCAAAAAAGCGGAATACTTATACAATTTCCTATATTTTTGGCCGGAATTTGGATTGAACACATAATTTACTATTCCGAAATATCGAGTTTCTCAAGTTGCCGAGATAAAACAACACTTTAAAAAAGATAAGTGTTGTCAACAAACGTCGAGAAATGCATTTAGATAAGAAAGTCGAGTGACCTTCCTTCATAGAGTCTAATTCAGGTTCAATTGCAGACTCTTCAGAGGTGACGGACGGAAAATACAATTGTCTAGCACTATCGTTGAATGTTTAGTGATGATTTAGTCATAATTATGACTAAAACAGTTTGAAAAAAAGTAATCTGCTGTTATAAAATGGTGACACAAAAATAGGTCTCACAAAGTGAGTTTACACATATTTAATAAAACTAAACACTTGAGTGCTATAATACTAAATGTATTAAATGATGAGAAAGCACTTGCACGTGGTGTACTACATGCACTACGTGTTGAATGAAATTTGCACTGTCCAACCCGGCAATATTTTATTATGCGTATTACGAGTGAACCGAACTGCGTGCGTATCTCGTACACATGACATACACTGTGAGAGCACTTTACTATCGAAAAGCTTGATAGAACACTTTACATGCCCGCATGCGATATAAAAATTATTATGAAAGTGCCAACATGGCGTTACAATGTGGCTAAATTTAATCTTGTCATAATACGTCATTATTTATTTAACAGTGCATAACGAGAGTTCAAAATATAATGCGTATTCCAATGAGCATTCTCACGGACACAATCTATGCCAGTGATATATGGTGAGATTGCCCGAGTGAGAGTAAATGCGTACGACGTAGCACGCGATCGCACGTTGAGCCTGAGCGCGATTTGATGCTGTATCGTTAACTATGATATTTGAGATGTTTACTATTGTGTATTTGAGATATTCACTACTGTCTATTTGAGTTATTCATAATTGTTTGAGCGCCATCCACCGAATGAAAAGCTATTCAGAGCGGAGTGAACAGAGAAAGTGAGATACGCGAAAGTTGAGCAAACTGAAAAGCACGATGAACTGCTATGGTATCCGCGTAACAGACGAGCTTCAATTAGATGGCATCGCATCGTGCCTGCACGAGGTCGCGAAAGCCGTTCCCGTCCACTCCGTTGCTGTTGCACGCGGAGCATCCCGACACAAAGCTGCAGAGTGCTGCCTCGCGGCGGCTCTTGGGCGGAACAGTTGACTTTGTGTAGTATTCTCAACAATGATAAATTTTAAACAGATGGCAGCCATAGTTTTGTATTTGAGAAAAGTTTTCAAGAGATCTGACGTGATAGTTGTGATTACTTCGTCGAAACCGCGAATGAAACAGGAAGGTATCTGTCTTATATCTACATATAATAAAAAAAGTGATTTTCATAAAGCTATAGCGGCAGTATAATACCATCTACTCCCTTCCATTTTTTTGTATATTGGCGTTTAATGTTATTATTCGACTCTTTCGACTCATCTATCTGGTCTGCTATAGACTCCCGGGAGTCCGGACTGAGTGTAGGACAGATTTTTTTGTTCTGGGATTTTTAAAACGTCCGGCACTCCTTCTGAAATCATTTTTTTTTTGTGCGGACAAGTCAGCCTAAAAGGGTGCGAAGGGCAGTATTTCTTTTACAGATAATCATTGAACACCGAATCGAGCATTATAATCGTTCTTCTACTTTCCGATATTCTCACCAGCTATTTTCGTTTTGCGAAAAACAGTGTATCGACTTCATCAAAGAAAGGATTCGACGGGTAGAGTGAGATCTTAGTCGATTTCGCCTTAGAGTTATCTAATTAGAGTCGTCTAAGATCGACAAAGTATTTAAA